>CM040185.1:96356831-96404331 GCA_022606455.1 Callitettix versicolor
AGCCAAACACCTTTAGCCTCCTACTAAAAACAGCCTCATAAATGCCTGCAATTTCCCTTCCTTCCTGCATCACCTACACATGGTTTTTATCTTGTACATTCCTATTCTGTTAATGTGTACCCTCAGATCACAGTGTCCTGTAACGAGTTCCATGGTTTTCCTGAGTTGTCCTTTGCCCCAAACATACATATTGTCCATCCAAGAAACCTTTTTTTTTTGGTGTTTAACGTCCGACTATTGTGCACTTGGGCTAATGCAAACGATGGGATGATTTATAGCATTTGAAAATGCCAAGCCCTAGCCGGGAATCGAACCTGGGACCTAGAGTGGGGTGAAAGCTCATTACGCTATCAACTAGGCCACCGAGGAGGCTTCTTTTTTTAAAATAGTTTACTGTGGGAACATAGAACCCCTACTGCTAGCTATGATAAAACAAACTCAGAAGCAGATCCCAGTCCAGCTAGCCTGTCCGCCTACTCATTACCCTCAACTCCCTTACCCTCCAGAACCCAAGTTTGAGTAATCTGGTTTTCCAGGGACAGGGCACTGAGGTTCTCGCAATGCTCCCAAACAAACTTAGATTTAATTATTGTGCCCACAAGTGCTTTAATCCCTGCCTGACTGTTGGTATATATGTGAATTCTGACCTTAAAAGTCTGCCTTAAATACCAAACACAGACATTAATGGCCATCACCTATGCCTGTAATACTGTAGTATACTATCCCAGTACAACATGTTTCCTGGTCTCAAACAATACACACCAACACCAGTGCCTTTCTTTGTTTTGGAACCATCTGTATACCATACAACGTTTACAGAATATCCCACCACTCAATTTTCTTCCTAAAATGTCATCTTAACATTAAAGTGTCTAGATGAGTGTTTGGGTGACTATCATATCAATTCCCATCAACACAATTTGTTCTCAGTAAAAAGCCGCCTCGGTGGCCTAGTTGATAGCGTACTGGGCTTTCACCCCAAGGACCCGGGTTCGATTCCCAGCCAGGGCTTGGCATTTTCATATGTTATAAATCATCCCATCGTCTGCATTAGCCCAAGTGTGCACAATAGTCAGATGTTAAATACCAAAAAAAACAAAAAAAAATGTTCTTAGTAAATAATAATAAACCAACAATGTAAATAATTTATATTGTTGTAGATGAATAAATGAAAATTTGTTGTTATTAAATTAAATCTTGAATTCATTTTTTAAAAATTTTATTTTTAAAATTTGTTAAAGTTAATCCGAATAATTTAGTCTAAAAAGAAATTAACAAATTTCTGTTCGAATGTTTAATGTTCTTTCGGAAATATAATTTGTCACGTAAGTTTGTAGCTTAATATTATTAAGGAAATTGCAACACATTTTTCAATCAAGATTTTTTAATAGTTATAATTCATTTGCCAAAGAAGTTTATTACATACTAACCTAAAAGCTTTTCTTCAAAACTTTGTTTTCTGTTTTGTACGTTGAAATAAAAAAAACTGAAGATAAAAAATAAATATATATTTCTCAGTTATAATTTCTCACTAAAAAAACATCAGTAACTGATTAAATTAATCTCATGAACTTACAAATATTTAACTGAAGTAGGCCTGTATGTTTCACATTAAATAGTATAAAAAAATATTTTTGATGCATTGCCTACTGGCGAGATTACTAGTACTCTTTGCTTCAAATATTAAAATCTAAAAAATGGGGGGAAATTGTTATATAATATTATTTAGTGTGCATTTGTAATATAATAATTTTTTCGATAAAAAAACTGTGCTAAAATATTGTAAATTCATCTCACATTAAATTAAAATATTATTTAAAAGACGTACAAAGAAACTTTTAAGCATCAAATTAAAATATATTTATTGCTTTGCTCAAAAAATAGTACTTATTGTTGAAACTGGAAAATAACCTAATTTAAAAAAATGTAATTTTTGAGAGTAAATAACAAATTATTGTCACATACAGATTTATAAATGGAGGCCTACTACATGTAGTTATGATGATAAATTTAATAACAGCTTCACTGTTTTATTGTCAAACTCTACTCAGTGGATGAATTCAATAACAATATATGGAAGGTTTGAGTTTTTATACTTTTTCCCACTCATCTTGGTTTTATTATGCATTTTATTTAGAAGTAATGTTGTCTAGCTACAGTTTTTTTATTATTCTCTTTCTGCTATTGATTTTGTCAATATTTGTTTGACTTGTTTAATATTTTAAATTTGTAACACATGAATAACATAATATCGAATTTGCTTTTGATTACATTGTGTTCTGATAACATTGAATTCGTTTGCTGTGAGTTTGACTATTGCTATACAAAAATAATTCTTCATTGGCCCAAAATGAAATAGTCATTTGTGTCAACTTAACCAGCTCTTATGTCAATTTAAAGATCGTTCAACAGTAGGCCTATTTGTTAAGATTAAACTTTAATAGGTTAAGAAGCTTGAAGGAAGAGGACAAAGGTTATCAAGCAATTGTTGGAAGCGACTCATCATTTTATTTCAGATACTTGTCAGTCAGCCGTCCTCTAAACATGGTGTGTGCTAAGCTAATAGTGTTATTTGCGTTCGCTTCCGTGTGTTACAGCGAAGTGGTACACGTGCAACGGTGTTTTCTTAAAAGTAAGTACAGGTACAGGGAAACAAGATTTTAAAGTACTTATATTACTACTAATAATAGTAAGTAATAAAAATGTAGGCCTGAATACAAAGGATCCAAGTATTTATTTTATTGCACAGTCAAACTGTAGAAAAGTTGACAAATTAATAGTGATACCAGGATTTAAAGTACATACTAGATTATTTAAAATTTTGTTTTATTAATAATTAGTTAGTAGGTAACAAAATGTAGGCCTAAATTCAAGTGTTTATATTATTTCCCAATTGAAGTTTATGAGCTAAGTCACTTTAAATAATGTTGGAGTTCTGCTTTCTAACAAATTTCAATTTTAAAAGCAGCTACTAGAGATAACTGATAAAACATCATGGTAAAACCCAGACCCAAGACAATGAAATTATGCCTAAAACACACATTGAAGGATCATTTAATACATTCACACAATTTAGATCTGATTTAATTCAAACTTGGCACAAAAATTTATTTTGGTAATGGCAAGTTTGTTACGGGTACTGAGTAAAATCTGTCAATACATTTCAAAATGGCAGTCAATATAAAGTTTTTAAAATATGTAACATTTTTAATATGCACTGTTTCGAAAACCTGATTTCATTGTTGTAAAAGGGTCTGATAGGGGCTTTTCGAATTTACTGCCTCTCTCCCACATAAGGGGCATGCAACAACAGCAGGGTGGCATTTCGATGGCTCATTTTACAATAAAGCAACCCCTCACCCTGGTCGCGAACAAGCATCTAGAACCTTTACGATCATGTTCACTAGACAATGCATGAGCCTATGCAGTGTGGGGTGTAGAGACCAGCACTGGTGTTGGCTGATTCATTTCTTAAATTTGTCTCTCCATTTGTCAGGAAAAACACTTGCTGTTATTCTTCTTACTTTGTTAATTGTCAGGAAAACCCCTTGCTGTTATTCTTCTTACTTTGTTAATTGTCAGGGGAAACACTTGCTGTTATTCTTCTCACTTTGTTAATTGTCATGGAAAACCCCTGCTGTTAATCTTCTTACTTTGTTAATAGTGAGGGAAAACACTAGCTGTTATTCTTCTTATTTTGTTGATTTCCCTTTTTGAGTTATAAAGAATTTTCCATTTGAAGCATTTAGTTCCAGTTTTTCATTTGAACCACAGCAGTTAATATTTTGTAAAACATTTATCACTGGGTTCAGAGTGTACAGGTATTATCATGAATACCTTTTGTGCAGTTTTCACTGTCTGCCATACTACTCCTATAGATCAGCCACTTAGAAAACCGCCTGGTAAGAGCAACAGTGAGACAGAGAAAAAAATGTGCGAGTGAGAAGTCGAGTTCCCACTCTCTTACCATAGCTTCCTCCTTTTCTTTCACTATCGCTGAGTATAAGTTAGTCGTTTGGCCTGCTAAAAACACCAGTGGGACAGAGACAAAATTATTCAAGTAAGAGGTCAAAACCGCACTCTCTCACGATAGATCTCTCGTTTTCTTTCACTATCTCTGAGTAGTAACAGTTTATAGACTCAGATTGTCAGACTCTGTGACACTGGACTGTTGGAGAGGAATTCTCCTACATGTACGAGAAATTCTTGTGCAGGCCATTTACTAAATGGCTGGATCATAATGATGTCATTATAAACTTCCTCAGCATACTTTTAGTTTGACTGATAACATTTTCAACCACTCTTTTGTAAAAAGGAACTATAATTTTTTTACTGTTTTTTGAAAATTTGTTTCTCGCCTTTTCTTTTTTTTTTTTTTGTCACTCATGGTTAATTATTTCTGTCTTCATAAACATAAAACATCAACAATATCCAAAACACAACTATAGTAAGAGAATTTGTTTTCCTTCAAGTATTATAAAAACATAACGAATTTCACTTACGACCACTAACATAGTTAAATTCGTTTCGTTCTAGTGTTGCCCCTAGACCTGTGCCTAGTGGACATGGTTGCAAAGTCGTCCCAGGGGTTGACTTAAATGCTCACTTTTTTAATGAAAATTTACTAAAAACATTGAAATATTATAAAAACATATAATTAAAATGATCCAAAGAACATGTTTAAATGATTATCATTTTAATTGAGTTCTTAATATCAAAATGTATCTTGTGTTAATGTTGACAATACGCCGCAGGGGGTGCAGACTAGCTGCACCTATTGAGAGGATTTAGACATCCCTCGCGGTACCCGAGTCTAACACACACATACACTTATGATTTTAACACGTTACACTCACACTTACATTTAGAGAGGCAATAATAGCATCAATGTGAATTTCGCCTAAAAAAAAAAAAATTGACAATACTCTGCTATACTGCTAAATGTGATGAATAAAAGTTAACAATGCCTGAATGATATATGAAATGCATATCCATGACAAATAGATACCAAAACAAATTGAATTGTAAATAATCACAAACATATAATGTAACAATGTAGATAAACAATTATGGGCTTATTGGTATAGTCATTTCTTTCATTTTACTGTGCCTGTTCGTGCAATATAAAAGAAAACATTAAAGTAATTAACAAAAATATATATCTAACTATAAATCAACTTTATTATAATTTATATGATTGTTAACCCTTTCAGTGCCAATGTTCTGTTTTACCAAACTCTGTTTTATATAAATCCAATCCCAGCATTCTTTAACTCTGACAATGTTTTTACAAAAATAAATAAAATAATACGTAGCAGTAAACAATAACCTGTTTAACATAACTGAACAATAATAATACAAAAACCAATGATTTGTGGAACTTGTTAAGTGAGACAATTTCAGACTGGTCAAACAGCCGAGCAATCTAAAGTGCTATACCCGGCCAGTACTGTGTGTTAGCGTTTCAACTCCATTTACCCCACTGCCGACTCGGTGGCCTAGTTGATAGCGTACTAGGCTTTCACCCCAAGGACCCGGGTTCGATTCCCGGCCAGGGCTTGGCATTTTCATACGCTATAAATTATCCCATCGTCTGCATTAGCCCAAGTGTGCACAATAGGCGGACGTTAAAAAAAGAAAAAAATCCATTTACCCCATTAATATTTACCTGTGCAACTCACTTAAAATTTGCCTGTCTGTGACAAAGGGAGAAGCAAGGTCCACCTTAAATAAACAGTGGACTTTTCAGGGGGGGGGGTTAACAGGGACAGTGAATTCTTTATGAGTTGCACAGCTGACGAGTTTTGATACTATTTTCTTACTGTCTGTGTTTTGAAAAAAATAATTTTCATAATATATGTACATTTAGCTTGAAATATATCGCAAAATAAAAAAAACCATTAAATTTTTGTCCATGACACCGGTTTTAACTAAATGATTTTCCTTATTCATAAACAGCCTACTATATTATTATCACACCATAATAGTAATTTATTTATATGATAAAAGTTAGCTTGAAGAAAGATTAATAATAATTATTATCAATTATGCCCTTACACTTTATCTGTGTCTTATAACCTATGATCCAGCATCAAAATCATGATAAAAACAATTTAATTAAATTGGTCTGGCTTTTACAAAAACCTGATAACCTTTCAGTGCATTTATTTAAAAATTGTATCATTTCCTTTTATTATATTCAATTCTGCAAGTGTGTTTTGCATTGTATCACAGTTATAACAAATAGCCTACCATATCAATAATGGCTGTATACTATTTGTTTTCAAGCTAAGAGTTTACGACAAATCATTTTATTATAAAACAGTAACTATTATGAACATACACTTTTGAGGTTAACAAAAGTCAAAATCATTTAATCTGATTGCCTTGCCCCTGTTGTCTTTATTAATTAACTGCATAATAGCCTAATTGTTACAGCTGACATTGACTGAATTTAAATAGTCAATCATGTGTATTTACTGAACGTTTAATCAATTAATATCATTCATTGTAAGTGAATAAATAGTTATTTCAGCGAAGAAATAATTACAAAGTGTACAATATTCTGCTTTTAGTTAATTAATCGTAACATGTAATGAATAAATTATCATTTAATGAATTCTTTGTACACAAAATTAAGGGTAAATGTAAATTTATTTTTGGAGAACATAATGACCAGTATGGATTTTAAATGAACAAATACCATTTGATGAATATCTCTTAATAAATTAAAGTTTAAAGTTTGAAGAACAAATATACTCCAGAGTCACAATACATAAGGAAGTCTCTATAAAGAAAACTAAGATTTATTCTGCACTGTCAAATTATCCATTTAATTTTATCCTGATAATTTACTGATATTCCGCCAGCCCCATTTAAATGAATTTATCTTCTTCCATTTAAAGAAAATCTCTTATAAAAGTATACGTAATTTTACTTTTTGATTCTATACATTCCTATGTTCAAATTTATTCAATAAACATTTCTTTATCACAGAAGGTGCAACGCCCACTTGTAGCATTGACAATGTACAAGTTTCACCATGCAAAGAGGCTGCGGAGAACCAAGCATGCAGAATTAAGAAGGGTGATAACGGCACACTAACTTTTGATTTTACACCAAGTAAGTTATGGTTACTATTTTAAATCTAGTCTATATATATAACAATTTAGAAAAAATATCAGCCTATGTTATTTTCACATAAATTTTAGCATATATAAAGTACTGTATGCTATATTTTCATTTTTATTTTCACAGTCTACAAAGTATGGCGATTGGGAAAAAATCTGATCTTTAAGTTATAGTGGATATTTTATGAATTCACAGACACTAAGTCCAAAAATGTGGCTTTTACTTTGTGTGTGTGTGTGTGTGTGTGTGTGTGTGTGTGTGTGCGCGCGCGCATATATGTGCAATCACTGGAGCCTACCTAATTGCCAATTTTAATGAAATTTATCACAAAGTTTGGCTTTCCTATATCTCAAAACTAGTTTTCTAAAAAAAGATTTTTTGAAACCACTTTTTGTTAAAAGACTCAAAAATCTAATTTTCTCAAAACTGGTTCCAACGATTTTGTTCGAGCCACGATAATCTGTAACTACTGAATATTAAGTGTTGGTCACTGTAACCTCAAAAAAATTACCTTAAAAAGCTACCAAAAGAAGTAACCGATCAACCTAATATCTGAAAATTGTTTTATTAGATTTTGCTAAATTTTTTGTCATATTGAAGGTACTCAAATCCGCTAAATAAATTTGAAATTAAAAATAATTTTTAATTGCTGTGTAAACGGAATAAAATATTAAACCAGATTGCCAGGAATTTTGTTATTTTTTTAAATCTAGAACCATTGTCAACTAGAATTTAAAAAATGTCAAGAAACTCAGTAGTGTGTAACTTTTTTCGATTTACTCACGAACCTTCTTTTAATTGAAAGTTGTTACTAACTTGATTTTTGCAATGTCGTTTAGTTTAGATCCCTTGGGTTTTTTAAAGAAAATAATTGAAAGTAAAAATGACTGTGGAGTGTTCTTGCACCATTTTTTTTTTAATTTACCATAATCGAGTGCCGGAAAAAGGCACATTGTCATCTCTAATTTATGTAATTGCAGTTTAGATACAGAAACTCATTGCAATAAAAATGATGCAATCATTTACGTATACAGCGAGGTCTCTGTTCCAACACGACCATTTGGCATTTGGTTTGTGGCACTGGTTCAAATCATAATTTTTAAGTTTGCAGGGATAAATAGTAACACTTTCATACTCTTTCGGTCCAAATTCAACCAACGGTTAATTCCAAGTTTATGAATGAAGGGTGAGAAAAAAAAAAAAAATATCTGATCTTCCAAAAATTACACTAGGAATGATTTTGTGACCGCCCTGATAACGTAAAGTGTTTGACAGCAATCAATAATTGGGACACACAAGCTCAATATTGAATGATCAGCTTGTATTTCAATTAAGAAAACATATTTTTTAAAACTGATTACTTTATTCAGCGTGTTTCAATAAAAATTACTACATATTTGTACATTTTTTTTCAGAGTTTGACGCAGGTGAAGGCCAGCTTAAAAGTCTTGCCTACAAGGTGAAATCCTTCATGGACACCCCTTTCGTAGACATGGATTCCGATGCATGTAAATACACAACGTGCCCAGTAGAGGCAAATAAGAAGCAGTCATATGCATATTCTTTAAGCATGACAAAAACATATCCAACTGTAAGTTTGGCTAAAAATCTCACATGTAATACTTTGGCAATTATTATTTTCTCACTGTATAAAGGATTGAGAAAATGTAATTGTAATTTAACGAATTTTTTAAATGCAATTCGGCATGAAAGAGGCTTGGTTTTGCAATATATTAGGACAATTTTTTAAAACCCTTGGGTTTTAATTTTAATCAAAAAAAGATGAACAAATTTTTATCAAATTTTACTTTTAATTTGATGCAGTCCATAAGAATTAAAACAAAATCACTAAAAAATAGTGGTACACCTATTGAAATGAGACAAAATTGGCAGAGCTAATTTTGAAAAATCTCGCTTAATTTAGTTCACAAATAAACAAAACATACACTGCAAAAACATTTGGTTTGGAAGTTGTCGAAGAAAAACTGGAAAATTGTTCTAATTTTTCTAAATCAGTTTAACAAATTTGTGTTATATACGAAGATTCATAATTTAAGTCAGAGTGACCAATTTAAATGAAAAACATTTACATTTTAGTAGGAAGTTTAAAAAGAAAAATTAATCCCTAACACCGTACAATTTTTTATTAAATCTTGAATCATATTTTTTTGTTTCAAATTTGGAATATTAATTTGAGTTATGCATCTTCATTTTTGAGCAAAAAAATATTTTGGTAATTTTTTTTTTTTTTGCCTCAACTTGTAAATGTAATGCTTAATATACGCGTAGATTGATACATAGAATTGCTGAAACCACTGTCCATAATATAAATAACCTAATGTTACTGCACCTAAACTTTTGGTAGCCTATTCAGGTAAAAATAAATATTCATACTTTTTTGTCTCCTAAATTAAATTAATTAATAAAAAATGATGATTTTCTCTTAAACTTCACCTAAACTTACGGTAAAATATTCAGGTGAAAATAAATATTCATTCTTTTTTTCTCCTAAATTAAATTAATTAATACAAAAATGATTAATTTTCTCTAAACATCTACAAACCTTTTCGTTATGAATTCATTGTGTTCTGATAGTATTTGGTTTACATGTTTGTTACATAGTTTTGGTCGAATACATTGACCGATTGTTTTTAAATTTGGTATAAACGTAAAAGTACTTTGTGTAAAGTCCAAAATAGGAATGTGTGATTTTTTCCCCATTCACTTCCATTTTGGGCGGTCTCTGCTATATTGATGTTGAGTGTAGTTGTTGGTTATTCGTTATAACACTGGCTGTACAGCAAGACATATCATAATTTTTACCGCTTTATAAAGAAAAAGAATACAGTTTCCAATAAAGTTGGTTCAGTAACATTTTTCGTAAATATTATTGTTACTGGTTAAATTGTTGAAAAAAGTTACGAGCGCAACTAATTAAGTAGTACAAGGCCTATTGTTCTTTGAACTACTAGTTTTAATTAACAAATATTAAGTGCTTGAATCAATTAGTAAAACAATGACAAAAAATTAAGCATTTTATACTAAATAAGTTTACGATTAAAATACAATTGTTGTGCTATTGTTGCAGGGAATTCACCAAGTGAAATGGATGATATGGGATGACAACAACCGAGATAACAAATGCTGCTTCACTTTCAGCATTAATATTATGGCGTAAAATGTGTCACTGATTCATTACCATGTATTACAATTAGTACCTATCATGTAATAAGTGTAACTAAATCATAACTCATATTTTCAAATAAATGTATAGTGACAAAAAATGTGTTTACTTCCCCTCAACAATATTGTTAAGAGAGTTTTGAAATTATACAAATCTGGATTGTAGGTTATAGGTTTTTGTACGTTGATATGACAAATTTAAAAGCTGTTTTCATTATTTCTCTAACTTATTAGTACTGGCTTTTTTTTAATGTAAGTTTAAAATAACACTTTTTTCCTTTTGCTAGCAAAAAGGTACTACTTAACTACACAATAGTATTACAAAACTACTAGTGAAAAGCTACTAACGTCATTATTGGTAACAAAGTTTGAACGGAAACTTTAGATTAGAAACTAAATGCCTACTGATGAGCGTTTAAAAACAGGGATGAACAGCTTGAGATTAATAGAAAACATTAAAAGAAATTGTCATGTTTCCTAGCCTAATCACTTTCCCGAAGATCCTATACATGTTTCCACATTACTTGGTGCATATGGAGGCTTTTTACAGTTTGGTAAATGGATGTAGATTTTAGATGCTATTAGTTTGGCTATTCTAACAAGCACATAATGCAAAACATTATGTATAAAATCAAATTATTATGCTATAAAATGTTACCAATCCTAACCCTTTTCAAGGTTACCTTACACTGTAACATAATTAATTAAACATTAGTTAAAAGTAATAATTTATCATTTTTGAAATAGCATAATCACTGTTCTTTGGGAAAATGCTAAACATTATCAAAATGTTTACAGAAATTTAGCCAAAACAAAGTTTTTTATGTAGGCCTAGGCTTAATAAAATGCTGTAAGTACTGGTAAATATTGTATTGATATAATGTAAAGAGGAAAAACTTGAACTAACCTTTTCTTGTAAAAAACTAACGGCATTTTTTGTCCTGGTTCTATAAATATCCAGTATTCTAAAAATCTACCACTTATAAAACAAAACATTTTCACTGAAGTATGAATAACAAAATTATTTCAAACTCAAATAATTGCAATTTAATTTTTTTTTTGCATGCAATATTGCACAGCTCCAAGATATTTCGAAGATAGCAGCACTGTACAGTACTAAGTTTAAAACTATGTTCTAGGTAGCAGCACATGACAGGTAAAATCGAATTATTGTTGCTACTTCAAAGTGAAAAGTTCTGTTCAAAGCCTAAACTAGTTACGAATTCCTTCATAGAAAAGTAATTAAATCTTGTTTAATTAAAAAAAAATTACCTGTATTTTCACACAAATAATTAATTTTTGTTTGCAGTCTATTCAGAAGTTCGCCTTTGCACACAAATTCTTGAAAATCATTTCTGTGAAAAAAAAGTGACTTTTTGGCAAAAAATATTTTTGTATCAATGTATTTTCAAACCAATTAAAATTAAATGGTTCCTTTATTAATTTAGAGCAGTGGTTCTAGGTTTACATAGAATAATTCATTATTCTTAATAAGGATTATTAGGATACTGCCTTATTGAGTAATAAGGATATTTTGTCCTCTGTGTCACAACTATACTGAATATAAACATACTTTTATATGTGTATGTTTATATTCAACGAGTTCACTCATATTTTGCCCATCACCAGTTTTCTTTAAAACTTTGGACAGAGAATTTCATTCAGACAGGATAACAGAGCTCACTTGTATACTGAGTATATGGACCAAAGGTATCCAAAACTAGTAGATTGTATTAACGAAACCAGTTAACGTAAACACAGCAACTGATCAAATTTGATGCATCCGTTAATATGCTGCACACATAAATGACTGCTTCATCACTAAATAAAACAAAGCATCAAGATAACTAGGATTGTTTTGATATGGTACCATTATTTCTGCAGGTAAGTGGTTTCAGTGAAGAGTGAAACAAGGAATTTACATTTCAAAACTATCTAGTCGACTTTTCAGAACAATAAGTGGATACACTCTGTTTACAATCCATTGCCTTAATTGTGGAAACTTCCAAATGGTTTTCAGTTTGCGAAATGAAGCTTACAGCCTTAGATATTCCATTTTTTTAACATGTATAACTGGTTGAAATAACGCAAACATAACATTTAATAAAAGAGGGACACATACCTCAAGAAATAGAAAACTCCATGAAAGTACTACATATGGCAGAAAAAGGAAGACGTATGAACATTTTAGAGAACTGGAAATTTTTAAAACTAAATTAAAGGGAGAAAACATAATAAATGAACAGATATCGTCGCAAGCAGATATTACGTTTAAAAATCTAAAAAATTTTCAAAAGTTAACAGGAGGGACAAACGTTAAAGAGAAAGTTTGAAAGGAGCCAATCAGAAGCGAGCGAAAACGTATGATTTTGAAGAGCCAATCAGAAGCGAACACGTCAGGTTTAATGTACACACGTTGAATAGAGGATGGGTACGAGGTGGAGATAGTATAAATAGGACGGGCCATAATATTGGTGACTAGTATAGATATAGTTTTTGAAGATGGAGGTTCTCCGAAACATGTCAACAAAAGTAGAATATACGAAGCTAGGAAAGGCAGATCATTATATTCAACATAGTGACAATAATCCTAGCAGAATAGAAGAATATAAAAAGAAATGAAACATACAGTTTTTGTGTTATCAGATGCAAACCATCAGATCCAATATATCTCTTCCTTATGGACAAGTAGTTACGCTAATGTCTCACATAAGGCTGTAATCATTGGCAACTATATTTCTGTATCAACTTTTAACTTTTCTTCTCATTGACTTTCTGGTTTATGCTTTTTACTTGTGTGACATATAGGCCTACAAGTCCATATACTTTTTGCGAGAGAGTGGACAATTTTTTACTTCAAAAACAAAACAAATTCTGTTCATGTCGCAAGCACTTTTACCTGTTTGGAAAATGTACTGCCATTTGGAAGGTTTAGTAAAACTCCACAACTATCTTTCTATTTTATTGTTTACAAAATTAAAATTAAAAAAAAAATATTTACACTATTTACAAAAGTCTAACAGATTTTTAAATAAAACAATACAAACTATTCACATAATATAATTACAATATTATATTATTTTGTACACGATTAAAAACTCGTTTGATTAATAAATCGAGGCAAACTGATTAAATTTCACAAAACAAAATATACTAAATAAGAAAATAAATAATGATGTATTTTACTTACTAAGGAAATATGAATTTTTAGTTAATAGAATAAACACTAACGAATTCTGTAGCTTATATGTTATGTAAATAAATGGTGTAAAAACAATATACAACTTTCTCATGTTAAAGTATTTCCTCAAAAAATATGTTCTGGACATTATCTACAAAACTGGCCTAATTTCTCAGAATCTTTTCAACAGATTTTGGCCATACATGAATATTACTAACTTAATGTACCTATATTTACATAAACAAACAAACAAACACACACACACAAATCAAGAGTAAAAGTAAATGTGACAATAGTCAAAGTTTACTTCCAAACCATAAATTTATTATTTAAAATTTGCTGCAAACACTCGAGTTAAATTCATATACGATCAAAATCTAATGAACTATTTTTAGTAGATTAGGCTGATTTTTAATTTTTCCTAACAGCTCCTGAAACGAATTATTACAGGGCATAGTGACCCACGTGTTTTGGTTGTTTGGGTTTTTAAACTTGAGCAAAAATTATTACAACCAATTTTTTTTTAAATTCGATTTTAGACTTTCTTATGGGAAAATGTCTTCATTTTCTCCATTAAAACACTTAAGATCTGAGCAAACTACAATTACATGTAAAATCTTATTGAAATCAATTTGTTCATTCAGTGCCTCCAACAATGAACGATCATAGATACATAGACATCGCGAGAAAACTTCAAACGTTATATTATTCACACAAAAAAAAACTAATAGTATTTCCATCAAAATACCACGATCATTTGTTCACGATCACAATAACTTTCCATAAACTATGTATGCATCATTTATTGAGAAAGTAAAAATTAAAATATACAAAAAGTATACAGCGCTAAGTAACCCAACATTCTATCAGGAGTGTTTCCAAAAATAGTTCCACACTTCGGGATATAGTTTCTTTTGACAAAATATATAAAAAGGTTCCTACGAATATATTGTTCCAAAATATTTAAATTTCTATTTACCGGATATTTCATTTCTTAAAAAAAAATCATAACCGTAAATGTTACGGAGTTGTAACTACACAGAAATAATCAATATCCTTTAATCGTTTCGAAATGGCTGCTATTTAAACTTTTTAACATCGGATATCTCGATAACCATTAACTTTACCATTATTTTCCTTTTTTAACGACAAACAAAATGCTATTCGCATTCTACCTGCAGAAGTAAAACTGTTAACGAAGGAAAAAAATGAAAACATTTTTACACATTTTTTTTTACACACATATTTTTACACATACAGTATGTATAAATTTTTCCAAGTAAAACAGTACAATCAATTTTGTGCAGATGCAGAAATTAATGGCATTGTGGTACTTTAAGAATCACATGCTGGTTTTGTGTAGCATCAAATATGAATGGTTTTATGTTTCATTATTGTATTAATGATGGATTTTACTGTTATTTGAAATTTACTAATATATGTGAAGCTACATTGTGTCTTTTTGACATTAATAATGTAAGTAAAACACTTTAAAATTAGAACAATGTGTAACCTAACAGGTTGGTTGCTAAACCTAGTGCCTACTTGATTAACAGTTACTAAATATTTTATTAAAATGTCTTATATTTGAAATACTGTACTTGTACATACTTGCACTTACAATGATTATGGATTGTCTTAAATACAATTTTATTTAGTCACTATGTTCAGTATAACGATCTGTCTTCCTTAGCTTTGTCCACATGAAGGTACTACATATGACAGAAAAAGGAAGACGTATGAACATTTTAGAGAACTTGGAAATTTTTAAATCTAAATTAAAGGTAGAAAACATAATAAATGAACAGATATCGTCGCAAGCAGATATATAAAAAAAAAAAACGAAGCTAGGGAAGGCAGATCATTATACTGAACATAGTGACAATAATCCTAGCAGAAAAGAAGAATATAAAAAGAATTATATTTAGCTTTGAAACATTCTATTCCAGCATACATCGGCACCGATGTAAATCTTGTACCAGATATATTAATCTGATGACAAAAATAATCGGCAATTTTTTTTTAAAAAATCTATTTTGCGTAAAATCAGTGTTAGGCTCATTTCTGATCCATACTTTTTAATACAGTCAAGTAGTACTCAAACTCAGAGTAGAAAATAAATAACATAACTCGTACATTTACAATAATAGGTATTAGTATAGAACAGCATGATTAATGATAACATATTTTCATTTAATTTTCCTGGAAGTACTTTTTTTTTGTAATATGAAGACATTTTTTAGCACTTCCGAAAACTGACAAAGTAGCGATTTTTTGAAACTGTTACGATTTTAATTCATTAACTGAACAAATAATATACAAATCTACATTCCACACAATATTATGTTACTTTTTAAAGTGAAAATTTATTTAGGAGGGCCAAATATCTTTTTTTTTATATAAGGGGAAAAAATGGAAAAATTACGATACAAAAAAAAGTGCCACCCTTGCTGTATACAAATCATATGGACTATTTCTCGAGCCAACATCCCTTTTTCTCAGCATATACTTTTTTTTTTTTTTTTGTTTTTTTTTTGGTGTTTAACGTCCGACTATTGTGCACACTTGGGCTAATGCAGATGGTGGGATGATTTTATAGCGTATGAAAATACCAAGCCCTCGCCGGGAATCGAACCCCGATATACTATTCGTACAGGCATAAATAGTATTTTTACTAAATGTCTTTAGTAAACAATTTTAATCGGCTTCTGACATTGCAAAACGATTTTGCGCTAAAACTTACTGATTGTGGTAAATTTTAACATAACAGATACTTTTAATTGTAATAGGCAAAACGGCATTATGGATGCGCATGCGCGGTATCACAAATCAGACAGTATTTTGTATATTTTACAAAGCTAACTGATTAATAGTGCAATCCCATTACAAACGCCACTTCTATGCATAACATGCTTAGAACCATTACAATATTTACTTAAAAGTCATTAAACTTATAGGTTATGTTGCCCTACTGACAGTCTCTTATCCCTGCCTGTCGTACAGGCCAGGATAAGCATTTCAAATAGCAAACACATGTTTTGGACGCATTTCACGCAAATATATTTGTGATTTCTCCTTCTATCGTTCATTTATCTATCGCTTTTTGATTTATTTTTTAAACATGTTTTCCCTTCCTTCCAACTACCGCCCTCACCCCAAAGACTATTCTTACTCAAAAGGCTATGTTTACTTAAAACTTTCATAATGCAAAATTTCGCATGGGCCCCCTGGTTATTACTATTCTTAAAATGAATTTAAGCCTACCAGTGAGCTGATTATGTTTATTTGTATTACTGACTTGGTGCTATGATTTCTGTTTATGAAATTAAGGGAAATGAGTTCAAAACCTGTAATTGACTAACATCTTCTTAAATTAATATCTGTTCAATGATAATTAATGCCATTATATTACATACCCAACCCATTAACGAAAAACTGTATAGGGCATTTACAATTAAACATATCCGACACATTGTATGTAAGTTGCACAATAAATAGATAAGTTGTATTTAATAAATATTTAAAGTAGTAATGATGCCGTTGTACTACACGCCCAGCCCAGCCATCACAATTATTAAAGCATTAGTAGTTGATATATTGTACAAGATTGATGTTTTATGTGTATATGATACAAACGTCCATTTTCTTTAATACTTGTGTCTAATTTCCATTTTGTGATAAGATCAGTAATATAATTTGACCAATACAAACCGACAATAAACATTGATTACTCTAATTTTTAGTTTCTGTCGGCTCGTCCCCCCCAATGTAACATTTTTTTTAACTGAAAAATATTTTAACCTTGTCATTTGTAACAAATCCAATAGAAAAGCGTGGATCAATGATGAATTGCAGTACAAGATGTCTATTAAAAAAGGACAGATATCGAAATCGTAAAGGTTGTAAAACATTTAGTTAAATTAGTAATTTAAAAGAAAAGAGTACTATGTTAAAATATAGTATGTGTATAAAAAGAATTTTTCTCTTATAAAGGCAGAACAGTTCTTTTATGCCAACCTAATAACACAAAAAATTTGATTTTCAAAAAATCACTATTAGTCAGTTTTCGAGAGCATTAAAAAATGTCTGTCACCGTATCGTTCATTAAAAACAACTATTATTGGATAAAGTGGACCGCACTGTTCTAGATTACCCAGTAATATTTTATTCACATATTTTTGATAAAAAACACAAATTACAGCACTGACATTCACACCAATTATTATTAATCTTAACATTCTATAATACAAAATTATAATTATTTTTGATTTAGCCTATAATAAAAATTAATATATTAAATAAATTACACGATATATTTTATTACAACTATTTATGAATAATTTTATTGATGATCTTCTACAATATCTTCTCTTCTACAGTCTACATATTTAGGTAAGTCTTTGGTTTTTTTCTGAATATTTACGGTTAAATAAAAATCGCCCTATACACTATATTTAATGAAAATAATTTATTTATTACAATATTTGTGATATTTGTAGTTATTCAATATTATATTCTAAAAGTAGAATCACTTGCATACACTGGTTGTTGTAGGGTGAAATGTTAAACTCAGGGAGCTAATGATAATGCTGTATTACCAAAAGAAAGTAATTATTAGTATTTTTCATTTGCTATAATTTCATTATCAATAATATCGATATTGATATTACCTTGTTATAGCCATTTAATTAATTCAATTCCATTTTTTATACTTGCAGCAGTTACAGGCTCTATTTTTGTTTGTCCAACCATATAAATAGATTTTCAATATTAATCATCATAGTTAATTAAATTAACTAATTAATTGATCCATTAATTACCAATTAATTGATTAATTAAATCAATAAATTAATTAACACTTTCAAAAATGGTTCTACGGTTTTTTCAATGTCAGTGTGTTGCGTAAGTTTCACAGGTCACAAATTTGGAAAAATCGAAAATTAATCGTTACGCTACTTTACAGCTGACTTCATGTTATATTTTTTAACTGAAAATAGTCTTCAAGAACACTGTTTGTTTTCGATTTCGCTACTTTTTGATTGTGAATAGGAACAGGTGTGACGAAACGAGTAGGCTACATGAACTTATGGATGACTAGTGTTTAACTCTAGATAATAAGTGTTTAACTATTATCGAAATCGCACAAATCGATAACCAAAACATTATTTTACTTAATTGAAGCAAAAGTGTTTAAGTAACAAAGTCTAATGATATTTGTTACAGTGCTCATATACGTTTTGTCCCTTCAACCGTGTTATATCCGAGGTCGACTGTACACAATTATAGTTAAATAGAAAATTTTAGTTTTACTTTGTCTTCCAAAATAATAAAATATTCTGTGCTATAAACAGAGTATGGTGTGTTATTTTATCCATCTATTCAGTCAACCACCACCCCAATGGTCCCAAGAATGATGGTTAATTGAGACTCTACTGTACTAACAATGGTGAACCTGACAAATACTATAAATATTCTATTATTAACGTCAAAATATGTTTTGGTAAAGCTACTTACCTTATTTACCAACTGATATAGCCTAGTATAAAAAATCAAAATTTAATTTATAGTTTTGTATATAATAATCCTAGATTGATGTACAAGGATCTAAAATCCGCGTATCACAATAATCTGATCTTAACTTGTAAAATTATTGTTGTTCAACTGTTCAATTACACGCTAGTACTATGGAAAAATAAATGTTAGTGTAAGCTAAATAAAACAGCAAGTACAGTACAGTCACAATTATTTGACCTTCAGTTTTCCGACTACATATTATCTCACAAGGTGATGGTATTATTTTAAAAATAACAATAACTGATGAAGGAAGTATACTCTTTTGAATTATTTTTTAAGAAGTTGTTAGGATTTAGAAAAAATATTAGTTTTTGATTGCTGGTTTTGAATATGATAATGAGGTCACAGCCAAAGAATGAACACTATTGACAAAAAAAAACATAGGCGAAATTATGAAACTGCTGATGTACTGCCTGTTGCAATAAGCAACACGGTATGTAGAACAGCAGTTGAAACAAAAGCATAGGGAAGAGGTAGGGCAAGGACAGTCGATTCCAGCGGTGCCGGAAGGTCAGTTTACTCCGGGTGACTTTTCTGTGAAGACTGTGCGACTTTTCTGTTCCAACTGGGCAGTGCCGAGAAGTGGCAAATCGGCACCAAAAGTAAGTAGACGATTATTAGCGTACACTTCTTCCCCCTTTTATTATTTTGGTTTGAGGGGATTAATATATATTTTGGGAAACGTTTCATTTCACACAATACAGTAGTGTTCATTCTTTGGCTGTGACCTCATTATCATATTCAAAACCAGCAACCAAAAACTAATATTTTTTCTAAATCCTAACAAAGTGTATATTCAATATTATTAAATATGAAAAAAATTGGATATTATTACAGTCAAACTTTGTTAATTCGGCCTTCTAACCTTCCTTAACTCAGACCTCCACATCAACCAGATTTTGGAACAAAAAAAAAAAAAAAATATTTTAATAATTATAATAAATAGTAACCAGTGATCCTGTATGGAGTGGAAACGTCAAACCTTCCAAATCTGGAAAAACTATTGAAGATTGAAAGAAGAATACTGAGAAAGATTTACAGCCCAATAGTGGTACAGGCAAACTACAGGCTACGATTAAACAAGGAGATATATTAAGGAATAGAAGACCTGGAAACAGCGATCAGGAAACAACAGCTGAGGTTTTATGGTCAGAATGGATCCAAGATGATCAACTTGAAGAGTCAGGGAGGATACACCAAGCAGATGAAAGAAGAACTCAGGAGGCTAAGAATTACGGACGAGGACTGTCAGGACAGAGACCAATTTAGGGAAAAACTTTCAAATATTCTTTGAAGGAGGAGAGGAAGGTGCGCAGGGGAGGTGAATGGACAGAGGAGAGAAGGGCGAAGCACTCTGAGGGAATGATGGAAAGATGGAGGAAGAGGAAGGAAATGAAGTGATATTTGCGTGGTCCTTAGTTTGGCCTGTCCGCAAAGAAGATGAAGAACTTTAAAAAAATATATTTTGTCAAAGTTTTTCCCATAACTAGAGCACACAAACATAAACCACAATTGCATAGGACAACAAAATGAAGCTAATATTAATACATAAGGCGTACAGCACTAAAAATAATAATCAACTAATTTTATTTTCCTTTTCCATTTATAGTTAAAATATGTTTATTAATTATTGTTTACATTAGGTGATTAGCAAATATCAATTATAAAACGTGTTTATATACTATACACAATTTTTTATTTAGTAGCCTTTCATGTCCGTGTTACTTGATTGATTTTCAAATTATTCAATATTTCAGTGCCGACCGATCGTCAGTCTCAATTAGGTCGAATAATCGAAACTGTACTGCAGTGACTACACGACCAGTATTGTTTAGAAAACAAAATCATATTCACACGGCTTGTATATAAACAGGTACAAGCACCTGCATGATTTTGTTTTGGAATGACTTATTCCACAAGGATTGGAAAAGATATTTGATTACACTTAACAATGTTTTGAGAGAGTGGGCAAAGAGTGATCCAAATCGTCTAGTCAAATGGAATATAAAGTCTGTCCATTCAAATTTCTGCCTAATTTTCAGAATATCTGATGTCTCTCAACTAACCCTCATTCTCGTTGTACAGTCATATGAAATTTAAACTATGTAAGGAAATCAGTGCCTACTGATAATTCATCTATTGATAACGTTATGTGCAGACTTACAGTCGACAGATGTAGAGAATGCGAGGCAGTTTAAATGTTTTCGCTACTACAGTCCAGTCAGAAAACATCAGTTTTCCACCTCACGTAGAAAAAATAAAATATACTTTAGTATTACTGTTATTTAATTAAATTTAACAATGAAGATACTTTATGAATGAATGAATGTTATATTAACTTTATTTATTAAATTTTACGTCTTAATGACAATTTGTCTTATTCTATATGGACCTACTATATATTAATAAGACCTGACTAGTTGTATAAGGTTAAGTCACACAAACATTTAAATTAGTTTATTCCATGTCTGTCTAGAGTTGTTAGAAATGAAAAAAAAGAAGTAAATAAATATGAATAACACATTATATAAGCAGGTGTTTTATTACTACATACAGTCTAGATAGGCTGTTATATTGTATTACAATACGAGGTGTGTTCAGAAAGTAACGAGAATTTTAATTTTTTGAACAAAATATTTATTTATTCTTCTACATTGCCGTTATCGCCTTCAAAATAGTCCCCATTGGAGATTATGCACTTGTGCCAGCGCTTCTTCCAATCCTCGAAACACTTCTCAAACTCGATCTTTGAGATAGCGATACGCTTTTAATGTCATCTACGGCTGTAAAACGACGGCCCTTTAAGGTTCTCTTTATTTTTGGAAATATGAAACAATAACTAACATGCGACTAGCGAATGCGAAAAGGGTAGTAGTTTGGCCGAAGTCAACCATTTCCAGTCGGTTTCCGCCTTGCATTCTTTACATCGGTGTACTGTAAATACCCCTCTATAAGTATGATTTCCTGTTTTTTTTACATTTATTTTATATTCACTTTACTTTTATATTTATTTTATTTACCACATTACAAGTTATATAGAGGATATGCCGCGATGAAACTGATGTACATCACAGGTTCTCTTATGAAAATAACGAACTTCTTCCAATAATTAGTTTCAAAATAGCGACATTTAGACAAGGATTATTTTGTTTAAACTAGTTTACATTGATGAGCATGGTGTAACATTTCATCTCAAACAGTAAAGCAGTTCATAGTACTAAATTGTGAATACCTGATTTAAAAAGGCCTTATATACGAGGCCTGCCTTTCAGTTAATTTCTACTAAGAGTCCTTCAATTTTCACGCTCACAGTAGTGATGCTAGGGTGACACCACTGTGCACAGTCAATGGAGACAGATTAATGCACATGCTTAAATTTGGTCACTGCATTTGAGTGTACCAGCCACTGACTACTGGCAGAGGAGTAATATGCTGTTAATAGTGTTCGTTAGATTTTTAATTTCTTTCAAAATGGCTGAACGAGTTCAGCAAAGAAACTGCATCAAAATTTTGTCAAGTGCTTGGTGATTCTCAAAGCGAAACAATTTGTAAGATTCAGCAGGTTTTGAAGATGATGCTATTGGGGCAACACAAATTAAGGAGTAGTTTATGATGATTTCAAAATGGCTGCACATCAGTGGATTTTTTATTATTATTTTAAGGGGAAAAGCACATTGAGGCTATTATCGTCTCCCTAAATGTAAGTGTGAGTGTAAAGTGTTAAAGTCATAAGTGTAGTGTTATAAGTGTAAGTGTGTGTTAGACTCGAGTACCACGACAGACGTCTAAATCCTCTCAACAGGTGCAGCTAGTCTGCACCCCCTGCACATCAGTGGAGAATGAACAGAGTTCTGAGAGGTCACAAACCACTCACAATGCAGTTGTTGAGGGTGATTGGGAGATCGTAGCTTGACCATACAGGAGATTGCCAAGGAGACTGATATCAGTAAAAATTCTGCACAAGAAATTTTGTTTGATTCTGAACATGTGCAAAGTAGCTGCAAATCTGTGCACAAGCTGTTGTCAGGAAAACAGAAAGAACTTCGTCTTGATGTCGCAAAGGACCTGCTGGGCACTAATAACACTGATCCTCAGTTTCTGAACTCCGTGATTACTGGATATGAGTTATGGGTGTATGAGTGCAACCCAGAAATAAAAGTACAGTCGTCGCAATGAAAAGTGACTACAGAGATGAACGCCATTCCAAAAGAAGCCTTCCAAACATGTTTTTAGAAGTGGAAGGATTCTTTGACTAAGTGTGGAAGCAAGGGGCCTAATTTGAAGGAAATTAGTCACAATTCCATCATGTCCGTAGTATACTTTTCCCAACCAAAGTTTGGATACTTTTTAAATAACCCTCTTATATACATGTTGACTTTTTCATTATTTTCACGAGAAATCTGTAAAGCATGTCAGTTTCTTAGTGAAACTGTGTAATAAATTTCAAGTTTATAAGGTTGCGCAGGAAATAGGTTGAAATAAACAACTTGTTCGCATGTGAATTTAGGTTAGGTTAGGTTAGAACAGCATTGTCTATATCGAGCGTTGGTAATATTTATATTCAAAAATTTACTTACTCTTAATAATGGATCTAATCCCAATACAGAACTGCATTGAGAACTTAAATTTTAACCATTAAATCTTATTTGTTTTATAAGATTTCCTGTAATTCAAAAATATAAATTTTCTGACATATTATCATTAAATTATTATTCAGTAATTCTTATACTATACATATTTAAATTATTACCCAATAATTGTAGCTCGTTTTAAACTATACAAAGAGTATTTTCATGTGTGGCAAATCCAAGCTGAGCTTCTTGCATGATGCGAAGTCGAGGTCCAAGTGGAATTCCAAGCTTGTGCAATCTTTCTTCGGTCATATAAGGTAACTCGACCAAACCTACTCGTTCGTTCTCAAATAAACTCGCATATTTCTATGAAAAAAAAACATAAATCATTACATAATGTAATACAAAATACCAACATCAATCTCGATGTATTATTCTAAAAACAACATGGCTTTTAAATTTTATATTTTATGCAGTTGTAACATACAACTGAGTAAATCATATACGCGGGACTCGTTACCTGAACTTAATGGGACCAAGGGATTTTCAGATTTTAAATAATTTGGATAAGTAGATACACCACAAGAATGTCATTTTTGGTAGGGCCTGGGATATCAAATAACTATTACGAAGTGTCACACTAAGTGTCAGTGTCTGGTGCGCGTAAGCATTACATAAGACAAAGACCGATTCCGTCTAACGCTGGTATTTTGTCACAGTGCAGTGTGATATCCATGAATAGTGGGACAATCCATTAGTAGTGGGTTTTTGAGTCGTAGTAAAATTTACAATACGTAAATGGTAAAAACAAAGATAAAATTTATTTAACAAGAATAAAAACAAAGAGAAAATTAAAACAAGAATTGTACACTACATTATCCATATGGCACTTTAAAATAAGTAACAATATGATGGTTTTAATGTACCATTTTTAAACTGACTCTGTTAAAAAAAAATCTTATTTACATTAGAAAATGAGATATTGGAGCTGTCAACGTGATAAGCTCAGACCCGGGGTGTGCACACACACACACATACACACACACACACACACACACACACACACGCACGCGCACACACACACACACACACACACACACTTTAACATGGTCACTCCAATAGCTCATTACCCAATAGAAATATTTGCTAATAAAAATAAGTCGAAATTGTGTGATAAAACTTTTCAGTCTATCTTAGATCACTTATAATCATGCAAGAACTTTAATTTGCTAACTTCCTTCTATATAAATATGACTTACTTACTTGACAATATAAAACACACTTTATAATTTTATCACTTACTTCATAACCTAATTTCTTCAGAAACAACCTGAGTAATGGAGGTTCATCGCCAAAGAATTTAGTTAATTTTTTCACTTTATCAGGCGTGGAGTTGGACTGTTCTACGGTCAGTCTGTTCAGAGTTCTCGGCATTGACTGTGACCTAACTGCCGCCATATTGCTTTGGGTCCTCAGCGCTGCTAGCTCTCCTCGTATAACTTCCATTTCCTATAAAAGTCATAGAAACATGTGTAACTTTAAAGAGAGAGCTTTCCCTTAGCGGGATTCTTTCGTGAAAGGATACATCAACCAAAACATGTATAATATGTTTTTATCTATAAAAAGTGTTTACTCTACATTTAATTTGAAATATTGAGTGCAAACCATCACAATAAAACATGTATTGCTCGATTGTGATGGTTATCAAAATGTGCGTGTTATGTGTGGTCTGAGCAACTGTTTGCAGATGATGGGAGATAGTGCCTCGGCCGTTGACCGAGTCCTAGACTTCCTTCATCGTCTGAATTTTTAAAATAAAATTTAATTTATATTTTTGTTATTGCTTGTTGTTGGGCCCCTTTTCAGCTCTTAAAAGTTTGTATATACTTGCTATTTATTAATTTATTTTTAAGTGGTTTTTATTTTGTTAATTAGTTTTAGGAACGTTAATATTTCTTTTATTTATCTTGTTATTGTTGTACGGCGAATACACAGCCTACAATAACTTTGTGTGTGTTGTTTTAAGATTTATATTATTGTTAACTAGTTTTAAGAAACTTTCTATTTATAGTTGTTATTGTATTTTGTATTGTTATTGTTTTGTTTGTTGTTTTATAATGCTCTAAATTTTTATCTGACTTGTTTCTTTGTTCTCAAAAATTGTATTAAATAATTAATGTCGCGCCTCAGCGATGATAACCTTAATGGTTTTTCGCCAGAAAAAAAAGTATTGAGTGCAAAGGTTATTGAAATAAAACTGTATGATGTAGTCTTTTTATTAAACCCAGAAAGAATATTCTGAATAACCGGAAAATATTCTATATGAATAAAAAATATTGTAATTTTGCGAAAAAGGCAATACTTTGCTGAAACTACTGTAGAACCGCTTAATTCTTTCAAATTCTGTCTTTCGAAGCTATTCCCTTTATTATAGGCCGTCTTTATTTTATTTTTATTTTTCAATATCGTGCCAACAGAAAAACTAGCTAAATTAAAATTTCGGCAAACATCTACTTGCTAAACAACTTTATCTAACTGAAGCAAAACTCTAACCTTTACATCTAACGATAAATTTTTCCGTTTAGATGCAAAAACACTATTGCAAAAGTATGACAAATAATGCACTACTTGTAAAATGTACTAGTAATACTCGATTCAGTTTATGCATTAAGTACTGCTTGTATTGTAACACTCGAGTGATGACATACTGAGAAATAGATTAAATCATCAGGAAGTATGCACATGTTGCTATTTTTGCAAAGTGCACAGTCCTGGAATTGTGTTGGCCTCGGTGCAGAAAGTTACAATAAATATTTTTACTACAGGATTTGGAAGAGACCTACACATTTTGCCGTTACAGAGATATCAATATATATAAAAGATATATATATATATAAATGATCCTCTATTTATGTATATATATATATATATATATATATATATATATGTGTGTGTGTGTGTGTGTGTGTGTGTGTGTGTGTGTGTGTATGTGTGTGTGTGTTTAAGGTGCTTATGTTTGAAATTCTAGTCCGCTTCGATTCATCTTGACACAAAAATCGATTTCGGTGATTAGCTTGAATCAGCACACAACAGTATGAAAATCTCGATAATTTTTTTTCAAATCTTAACTTTTTGTCGTGAATATTTTTGAAAATCTAATTTAATTATCGTTAACCGGCGTTACGATCTGTATAAAGTGGCATTTTGAATTTTTTTTAAATTAAAATTTTACACAACATTTTGACTGTTGCGAGCTGAGATGACGACATGTGAGGCGTTATCAGTTAAAATGGAAATAGCTGTATCAGTTCATAAATAAAAATTTTCGTGATCTCTCCATTCACAACTGGCGATCTCTTTATAATGGATCTCTTTATAATGTAAATCTCTTGTAGATCTCTTTATAATGGAAATCTTTCCATTATAAAGAGATCTACAATAGGGAGTCAGAAAGTAAAAAACACTTTATCTCAAGCAATGCCATTGAACTCTACCTGAATCATGAGGTGCTGGGTGCGCATTTCTGAAGACAGGTGAGCTACACTTCTTGCCAATGTTACGACATGCGACTCTAATCTTTGGAACCTTTTGTTGATGCCCTTAAAATACAACAAAGTGATTAGTAAATGGAACTTTTCTCTTTAACAGCACTTTAAAGTTACTTACTACTCAACAGATTTACTACAGTAGGTAACAATAAAAATTAGAATATTTGAGGTACTTATTGCATTTATTTAATTTTAAAAAATCTGTCCTTAAGGTGGTATCAATTAGTATCAATCCACTGTTACAAACAGAATCAGCTTCATACACGGGATATTAGTATTATAGAATTATTGGCGTAATATCAGTGACTTCTTGACTAATTGCAATACTGAATACACAAGTATATATTTTAACTGTCAAATGCCTCCAGTAAGGTCAGGAGATATGTAGGGCTACTTAGTGTTTACAAACCACGGAGATGTTGTCCAGGGAAAGCACTATGTAACACTATTGTCAGGATATATCGTGTGCAGTAGTTCCACACCATACTGTTGTTCCAACCACAATGTCAGGATTAAAAAAGGTTCAATGTCATTGTAATATGAGAGTTAAGAGTAGTAACAACAAAATTGTTGTTGCTACAAAAAAAGATTGTTGCTCTTGGTCGCTCAATCCATCTTCGATCATGCTTCCCAGTATAGACCAGCCAAGTACTTTCTCTTCTGTTTGTTCTCATGCAATTTTCTGCAAACCTTGTTCTTGGTAGAACCGAGGCATGCTTACAATGTGCAGTTATCACAATCCAAGATCTTTAAGTGCCCAGCCAGGCAGTCACATCCAAGTGTCAGTCGAAAAATTGTGATATCTTTTTTTTGGTCTTTAACGTCCGACTATTGTGCACACTTGGGCTAATGCAGACGATGGGATGATTTATAGCTTATGAAAATGCCAAGCTCCGGCCGGGAATCGAACCCGGGTCCTTGGGGTGAAAGCCCAGTACGCTATCCAGTAGGCCAACGAGGCGGCTTTCCCAATGGGTTAAATACTCTTCATAAGATTTGTTCCTAATATCTTTCTTGACTTTTTTGATAGAATCTAGACGCAATATAAGTTTGCACTGGATACGGCCACATTCAGCATCATCTACATAAGGTGGAATTGTTACAAATCTCGCCTGAGTGTAGTTTGTGTGGGCGGGATGTTGAAACCGCAGCACATATCTTTGATTTTGAGGTATTAAGAGGCCAAAAGAAGGAGACTCTTCCTACCTCAGCAACCAGATCAGGAGTTCAACCTGGACACTTTACACAAGATTATGGAACTCTTTAAAGGCACTAGAGTTGGTTTAAGATGAAGTAATAGGGGTACACTTCATGACGTACTCTTATGATGACGTGTCGGGGGTCACAGAGCCGTTGTTAATCTCCAAAAAGGAAAAAAAAAGTTTGAAGTAGGCAAGGCAGTACTTGACCATAGTATAGCTAACATGTTCACATCAACATACACATCACTAGTGATGCACTACAATGTCATTTTAATTTTTAAACTTGATTTTAAATAAAATGAAGTAATATATTTTGGTCTATTGTTTTTTTGTTTTATCTTGGTGGCCTTTATTGGCAAACTAAAATGAAAATACATTCAAAACAATAACGTCTATTTATTGACAGTTATAACACTAAGACATCAAAGAAGAAATCAAATAAGAATGGAGTTTTTTATTTAAAACTTTGTGTGTACGGATCAATAACAGTATGCCACCAGTGATGCATACACTGGTTTGCAGACTAAAATATATAGAATACAGTTTTTTTCCAATTGAATACCACCTAAAAAGTTATATAGACACATACTCTAACAATTTTATGCCTATAGTTAAGATTTCATGATAATTATCATAACACAAAATGTTATGACATGTAAAAACAGCCATCGTCATGAACATGTTAACAGTTCTTTTTCGTAACAGGTTGATTAGCGAAATTGGTTCTGGGTTTCTTTTCGTAACCAAAAAAGTTCATTAAACAAAAATCCCTATTCAATGAATATAGAGACATTTTAATACTAAAACCTATTAATACTCATTGTTTAAAAAAATCTTGTTGAATAAAAATATCGTAATTCAAAAGTATGCTACATCACTGTTCGACTGTGAATACTTTTCTGTACAGAAAGTAAGCTGTACAGGCCAGTGTTCCATGGCTAACTAAATCTAGGGTAATTCTAGACAAATGACAGTGGGAAGGTGTAATAGCTTAGAGATATATTAACTTAAGAGATTTGGTTTTCCTTCGACAGTATCGTGTTATAAGTTAGAGATCAACCTGTGTAATAAGATAGAGATTCCGTACTGTGTATTAATTTAGAGACTACAGTTCTGTCAAGTGTGTTGCACCGTGTATATATGTTGCCGATGCCGCTGCTTGCAGGCGCTTCAGTATCTTTTATCTAACAAGTAGAATTCGCTTGGTTAAAGAAAGATATATTATTAAAATATAAAAGTTCATTTGGATAGGTTTTGTTCTGAAAGGCTTATGTGCAATGCTGTAAATGTGTACTAATTTACATATGTAGTAGTAATAGTAATAGTAATAATAATATAAAAATATTGTTTGAAGGCTGTTTTATTCAAACCATATTCGAATTGAATTAAGAAAACAGCCCTAAATTAAAGAATTAATTATGAATTAATGTATTCATATAAACTTCCATTGTTTTTTTTTTTTTTGTAAAACACCAATATTTCTATTTTTCTATACAGATAATTGTCAAAAATAAACATTTAGATATGTTGTTGACCATAGTACTGACAATATATTCAACTGTAAACTCTAAAACAAATAGTGATGATTAGGCTGGTATACTTGTTAGAAAATATACTAAAGTGCCTGCAAGCAGCAGCGTCGGCAACATATACACACGGTGCAACACACTTGACGGAACTGTAGTCTTTAAGTTAATACACAGTACGGAACCTCTTATCTTATTACACAGGTCGATCTCTAACTTATAACATGGTACTTTCGGAGGAAAAACAATTCTCTAAGTTAATATATCTCTAAGCAATTACACATCCCCATGACAGTGCTCGGAACAAACTATCAAATGAGAATGGGAAGCAATTAACTGCCACAAAATAAATCATTGGCCTAATGGATAGCTGCAAATATTATCTTTTCAATTAGCTGTTCGTATTGTCCACAAATATCGTACAGAACATATACACGTCTAAACAAATAAAAATGTGAACAGCTAAAGACAAGGAATCTTAAAATCGTAACAATTACTGCTGATTATCAAACAATTATTTTTTGTTTAACACAATTTGGTTCAGAATAATGAATCTACTATAAATTGCTACTATACTAAACTTGCTTTGCTTCACTGTTCTTGATTAATCAGTATTAAAAACAATTAAATTTTTAATTTTTCTTTAGTTCAATTATATCTCAACACTTACTTTTAAATCTTTGACTTTCTTTCTTTCATCGTGTCGCCGCTTGTCTCTCATCGGTCGGCTACTCACTGAGCTTGGTAATGAAGACATACTGCCATAAAGACGTCGCTTGTTGATGCGAGGATCTGACGGCTGGTAGCGTCCAAATTGTTTCTTCACGCCCAATAGTTTTAAAACCTTTAACAAAATTCATTATTTATAGTAAATTTAACAAAAAAATTTTTCAACCCACACGCAAGACTACACAACTTTGTAATGTCTAGACTTAACCTGACTGGGCGTTAACTTACTGATACGGTAACAAACAAAACTGCAACTGGAATAATTTCAATTTTTTTTCCATAAAAACCTTTACATTAAAAGAGCTTTTTTTGGCAATAAAAGTGATTTTGATCAAAAATGATCGTTTTCAAGTTGTGTAACTGCTTAAGATACTATAACAAATGCAAATCATGAAACTTTATATGTATGTCTGTGTGTTTTGTATTCGAAGCCACAAAATAAGGTACCGTAACAATTTCCAAGTAATTTATTGCAATTTAAGAAGGACAATTTACGTTCTTACTCATGTTCCCATTAGCTAGGGAAATTATGTCTGCCAATACTGGGAGGTTGTCAGGTATCCCTGGGCTCCATTTGATACACCAGATCATTCAATCCATCAGTACGAATCACTTTACAATTTAGAGTTAGCCATGCTATGTAAAGTAGTAAATGTGTGTGTGTATGTGTGTGTGTGTGTGTGTGCGTGCGTGCGCGCACGCGTGTGTGTGTGTGTGTGTGTGTGTGTGTTGAATAGATGAATTAGTGTAGTATGAGCTGGGTATAGGTACAGTCGGATCACTAAACCAATTAGCTGCTCATTTCAGTCGCCTCCACCAGCAAGGCCACTTAGTAGGTCTTGTGTTTGTCTAATTAGGTTTGCGTTGTAAAGTGGCTTGTGCTACTCCAGTTCAGACAGGCTACCATTAATGGTTCTTACTACTTTCCACTACAGATCGAATGTCCTCTCCACAGCAGCTTTATGTCCAACTACTAGGAAAGTCCCTTGTGGAATAACTGAACTAACAACAAACCAGTCAATGACTCAGCTTTTGAGATTATATGTATAGTTATTACCACATTATTTAGGTCAGATGCCGCCTCGGTGGCCTAGTTAATAGCTTACTGGGCTTTCACCCCAAGGACCCAGGTTCGATTCCCAGCCAGGGTTTGGCATTTTCATACGCTATAAATCATCCCATTGTCTGCATTAGCCCAAGTGCGCACAATAGTCAAACGTTAAAAAAAAAAAAAAAAATAAAAATAAAATAAAATAATAATAATTAGGTTCAGTCAGACATTCAGGATATGATTGTATAGATACTTTTGCATAACTCCCTCAAATGTTTGCCTATTTTAAAAGTTTTAAGACCGTTCAAATTTAATTTAATTAAGTTTTTCTATTTGGTTGACATTTAGTATCAATATTATAGTTTTTGTATACACTTTTTATAACTTTTATAAAAACTTTTTCAGCACACATGGCGACATTTATAAATGTTTAGGTTAGGCTTGCGAGTTCTTTAGAGCAGAGGAGGTTAACTGCACCTTGGGAGGAAGGAGGGAGTTATCAGTGACAAAGAAGGGGGATTTGTCAGTTGACAAAGGAAGTTTTTGTTGTTATTTTAAGGCGAAAATCACATTGAGGCTATTATCACCTTCCTAAATGTAAGTATGAGTGTAAAAAAGTCGTACGTATAGTGTTGTAAGAGTAATTGTGTGTTAGACTCAGGTACCGCGAGGGATGTCTAAATCCTCTCAATCGGTGCAGCTAGTTTGCACCCCCCTGCGGGGTTGACAAAGGAAAAGAGTTAGTGAAAAGGAATGGTGAATATTGATGACAGATTGTAACACACACTTAAAAATTTTGTCATTAGAGATTTACGATAAACATTGTTCTTCCTGTGATGTAGTTGTTGGTTCCTTCATTTTACTCTTAAGGTAACTTCTATAGTTTTTGTTATTTTATTTTACTTTTCAGTTTTGTGTTAATTAATTGTTTTATTAAGAATTTATTAGTTATTGTTTATAAATATATGACAATAATTACTAAGGCAGTTTATTAGTTTACGAAAAATGGGTTATGATAAAGAAAATTCTAAAATGTGCTTTTTAAGGTAATTTAAACCTATTTTATGGTTCAATGACATAATATTTAAATATTTATGAAATTTAGTAATTTTTAAAAATTTATTTACAAATAAGTCACATGACTTATCAAGTAATATTTCATTCACTAGAGTCAAGTACATGAATGTATGTCCAAGATCCGACCCATCAGCCAGACCCCTACTTGACTAACACATCAAATCACAAGGCTTAGTCCTTTTCAATCTGCGCTGATTCTGACTGATATTTAGGAGCAGCAGTACTTCCACATTAGAATGTCGTCAGTCTCTTTCTATATTTCATTGCATGTAGTTTAATTTCTTCTACAAAGGTAGGAACTCCCAAGTCCCGGTGAATATCGTCATTTCGTGCATACCATAGAGTGTTGCAGATACTTCGCTGTACTTTGTTTTGAAATATTTGGATCATCGCATTTGTTTTCTTGGTACAACCCCACAGTTGGATACCATATATCCACAAAGGCTTTAGAACTTTCTTATATATCAGCAGCTTGTTTTGCAAAGAGAGTTGTGAATGCCTTCCCAACAGCCACTGCATCTTCTTGATTTTAATGTTCAGCTCCTGCCTCTTTTTTCGACATGTCTTTCCACCCGAGTTTTGCGTCCAAATTCATTCCAAGATATTTAGCTGAATTCGCATATGGAATTCTGTGTAAGTTGTTAGTGAACGCCACTGGAACAACTTTACGATTTGTAAAGTTGACATGCACTGATTTACTCTCATTCAGCTTGATCCTCCATTTCTCTGTCCACTTAGTGATCTTATTAACAGAATTTTGTAACTTGTTAGTTGCGTCTTCCACATTTTCCGCAACTGCCATTATAGCTGTGTCATCTGCAAAAGTGGCCACAGTGGTGTTCTCCATCACTGGTATATCCCGTGTGTAAAGCAAGTACAGTACTGGGCCCAGAACACTTCCCTGGGGCACTCTAGCATGTGTCCCTTTAAGGTCGGAATACTCAACTTAAACTTTAACTCTAAATTACCGACCTGCTAGATAAGACTTTAGTTGTTCCTCTGGAAACCAGGATGTCATGGTTTCAATGACATAATATTTAAATATTTATGAAATTTATCAATGAAAAAAAATTCTACTCTTTTCAGCTTGTGTTCGTCTCACATCCTCACTCTTTGAGAGCCAGTATTGTGATGTTCCAGAACATCAGTACTCCTCAAAGGGTTAACCCAATCCAAGGAATGGACCCGCAGGTAGATGCAGACTAGCTGCACCTATTGAGAGGATTTAGACGTCCCTCGCGGTACCCGAGTAACACACACTTACACTTACAACACTACACTTGCGAAATTAACACTTTACACTCACACTTACATTTAGGGCGGCAATAATAGCCTCAAGGTGCTTTTCGCCTTAAAATAAAAAAAAAAAAAACACTCCAAGGAATTGATCACAGGGTTTTAATAAAAGTTTACTTAACATTTTTCTGTTTCTAAGATTTTACTTCAAACGAATATCTTTCTTTGCAATAAATAATATTTTCATTCGTGTTTCTATTCGAACCCATAAAATATCCTAAAAACATTGGTCCAATGTATCAGGGGATTCGTATAAATTTCCAATATGTTTGGCCTTACCTCCGTGTACATGCCTTCGAGACCTTCGAGTTGTTTTCTTATCGCTCGTGTGTCGGAGTTATCTATTGTTGTACTGAGTTCATCACTCGAGTTGTTTTCTTCTTCCAACATCGAATCCAACTCCAGACTGCTGCACAACAATGCTGAAAAATTTAATAAAATACAATTACAATCAAACAAAACTTATTAATATGGCTACTAAGTAACCCATTGTTAACGAAAGACGTATATTGCCCGTCCTTCTCTCTCAATGGCTTAAGTACTAAAGACGAGCAATGTCTGTCCTCTACTTCCCTGATCTCTTTGCCGTATGTTTCTAGCCTAAAAGTCGAATATAGAAATATAAATCTATTTTCAATCTATGAGATATTTTTCCTTCGTTTATTTCCGTTGTTACTCGTTAATTTCCGCCAGTTCCTTTGTGAAGTTGTGTACGAATTTGACAGTTGTAGAAACATGGCTTCTCGTGAGGAATTGTTTATTTCTTCGAGTGCATTTAGCGAGTTTGTTGGGGATATTTTAAATGAAAGTAGTTGTGAGATTAGTGATAATGAAGAGCAAGAAGGTATTGTTGAAAATGACAGTAGAGATAGTGATAACAGTGATGATGAGATCTGTGAAAATATGCCTAATTGCAGACAATACTACACATAACCTACAAGTAAATGATTGGCAGTGGACTTCTAATCCAAATATAACTAAAATTCTGGTGACATTTTATAGGGAAAATCCCCCCAACAAGCAAAGCAAGGCCATCTAGAAAGTGTAGAGTATGTACTGCAAAAGGAAAAAGGTCTGAAACAATTTACCAGTGCAAAAAATTTAGTGTTCCTTTGCATTTGGAAAATTGTTTTGATATTTATCATAGTTGGACAAATTTTAAAAAAAGGAAACAAAATGTACATAGTGTAAATATATAAACATAAAAAAATGTTAATATAGTGTTAAAAGTGTTGGCTAAATATGTGTTAACAATTACAACAACATTATGTAGGATAAAATTGGTAGGTTAGTTGCTTTTATTATTGCACATAATCTTAGTGTAAACTACTGAAAAAATTCAGTACTGAAGGCCAATAGCATGTTAGTAAAATCCAGTTTCCAATAGGTTAATTAAAACAGTTGATAAAATTTAATAAAATGTACATAGCCTACACATGGAAAACAGATAAACACTTTAACTAAAAGCAATCATTCTTTTTTATATTCTTCTTCTTTTCTGCTAGGATTATTATCACTGTGTTCAGTATAATGATCTGCCTTCCCTATCTTCGTCAATTCTACTTTCGTTGAAGCGCTTCGGAGAACCTCCATCTTCAAAAACTATATCTATACTCATTGAGTATAGTAGAATTGACGAAGCTAGGGAAGACAGATCATTATACTGAACACAGTAAAAAGAATCACATACTCAAAGTTGAACTGTGTTTACAAATTAGCTATAAAGTAGTCACTTGTACTGTAAAGTAATTAAAAAATGTTTGGCACAATTGATTGGTTATAATATCATAGTAATTTATTTCATATCAAAGATATTAATTAGTACACATTAATTAGTAGTGTTAAAATAATTAACATCTATAACATAACCTACAGTTGATGATTAAACAGACAAAGCTCACAGGGTTGCACAGTAGTTCCGAACCTATCTAGTTCTAAAACAAAAATCTTAAGGAACAAGACATAATTCATAATAAAGTCAGCCCTCAAATTTATTACAAATTCATAACTCAATTGGTCTTGGTATTACAAATTTGAAATAAAATCTTTTTAAAACATAATGTTTGTGTCTAAAATTAAAAAAAGATCAATACTGTCCTCACTTAAAAAAAATGAGCTGTTGAAGATCATTACTGGTAAGACCCAGATTCAGGACCATGAAACAGGCAATAATCCAGATCTCTTTTTGAGGGGTCATTAAAATTTATATACATATGCATATTATATATACAAAGTGTCTACTAGCTCCCTTAAGCAAAAATCAGGGACTTTTTGGGATATATATTACAAAAACAAGGGACCTTGAATTTCTTCGACATTAGCGGCATCGTACATAATATTATTTCCACAATTAAATACACTAAATGGTACATAATAACCTTAAAATTAAGTTTTTTGGAAGCCTACTTGAATTTCTGGCTAATAGAAGCACATTCAACTATTTTTTCCTTATCAAGGCTTATTTATCAGCATTTCATATCACAATTTACAAAATCACTGAGAAGGGAAGGAAATCATTATTTTCTAGGAAAAAAGAATAAATTCCGGTATTATCAGTGTCTTGATAAAATCCATGTCTTTTACGGGATATCAAGGATATCAGGGACTAGCAGACAACCTGATATATGTTAGCAAGCACATGTTTGCAATTATAGTCTGATTTGATTCAAACTTGGTACAAAAATCATTATTTGTAATAGCTTGGACAAGTTCTTTAACCGTCAAAATTTATTTTTAACAGTTTCAAAATGGCAGGTATTTCAAATCTTTAAAAATCCATAACTGTGTCTCACATGTTTTTGAAAATCTGATTTCACCATCACAATCAGCGTTAAAAACTGCATTTTAAATTTTGAAAATCCTTTGAAATTAAAAAACATGTTTGAGGGTCGACCGGGATCATTTTCGTATTTTCAATTTAATTTGAAGTTTAAAATACCAATATGTGCAGATTTTAATGCTGATTATGTTGGGTGAAATCAGAATTTAAAATAAGGTAAGATAATTAAAAAAGATTTAGATTTGCTTTTACCAAATCAGCAAGAAACCTGAGTGCCGCATTTATTTTTTTTTTAACATAAGCCACTTGGGAAACCCAAATCTAATAGAAAAACATTATTTTTAAAAACTGATTTTGCAGAGACAAACGTCTTGATCCAAAGTTACACTGTTTTACTAACTACAATCAAAGATACTTGAACTCACTAGCAGGTAACTTGCCATTAGATCCATCTCTCTTGGAAGTTCTATGGTGAGCAGATTTATCCTTGCTGTTCACCCTGGCGCTCCACATCCCCCTTCCAGGACCTGTGCTGCTGCGAGACTTCACCGAATATTCAGCTTTACTCCCATATGGCAGGCTGAAAAAATAATTTATTGACCATAAAATCCGAGCTTATGCTAACAGCACACTATGGATAACAATAAAGAATCACTCAGTCTGTGTAAAGGGTGACCATTTTATCTTTGCCACAGACCTGTAGTTGCTACCCCTGTCACGATGAAAAATTTGTGTAACTGTCAATAAATATTATTTAACAATATAACAACTAATAACAACAACACTGAGTGTTATGTAACACTACATCAAATTTAATAAAAAGTAAAAATTCATATGATTAGGATTATGACCTATTCTTCCCGTCAGTGGTCTATCAACTCACATAAAGACTACCGCGGTTTCGAAATTCTATAGCTTCATCTTCAGGCCGTTATACAAAATGTTAAATCCCTCTGTCGAGGTTGTCACAAAGTTAAACAAAACATTAAAACATACATCACAAACACTGAGCACAATTACACGTTTAAAATATTCATCATGAAATTCAGCTTGGCCAAGCTACACACGCGACTCGTACGTCGTTACGTTCCAGACTGCGGAGTCTCCATCATTAGTAGCGCGCCCGTCATTGTTATCAGTTACGTGCGTCTGTTGGTTTTTGTTACTTACTCAAATCACTTATCCTTAGAGCCACGTCATACATTAAATTTGATTTAAATGGAAGTTTTTCATTGAGGATGTTCTTCGGGTCTGATTTTTTGCTCTTGTAAATCTCAAACTCTTCAATCGCATCCATATAACTACTTTTATGACACAAATGTAATATTTCCATGTTGGTAGCTTGGCCAAGCCGAAATTCATGATGAATATTTTAAACGTATAATAGTGCCCAGTGTTTGTGATGTGTGTTTTAATGTTTTGTTTAATTTTGTGACGACCTCGACAGAGGGATTTAACATTTTGTATAATGGCCTGAAGATGAAACTATAGAGTTTCGAAATTGCGGTAGCCTTTATGAGGTGAGTTGATAGACCACTGACGGGAAGAATAGGTCATAATTCTAATCATTTTAATATGTGGTCCGGTGGCTGTGTTACAATAATAAAAATTCATAATTAATTGTTCTCCATGTATTTTAATTTTAAGCAGCAAGCTTCCCTACTCTGAGCGTACATACCTCATAAAAAAAGGTTTAATTGAAAGAGATTTAAAAAATGTCTAAAACAGGATGTTTAATCAGGAAACAGCAGTTCATATAAGATTACTAAATCCCAATTTTGGTACTGTTTAACAAGACACTGCAGTTATGTACCCTATTATAAATATATACTCCTATAAACAAAAATTGTAATAATAAATTTTAAAAAATCACCTTTTGTGTTTATAAGTCGGGCTCATGTCATCGGAAGATCCACCAGGAGACAGAGGAGGTAGAGGAGGCGTCATCGATGAGATGCTTTCGCTCAGTGTCGAGTTGGCGATGTTGAGATGCAGTTTGGGGTCAAGTATATGCCTCAGTTCATTTTCAACAATGTCTACCCACTGAGAATCCCCAGGACCTTCAAATTAAAGTGGGAATAGCGTATAAACATTTGAAAAGTATATCAGTGACTTACAAAGCATCAAATAAATATAAAATAACACAATATTATACAAAACTGTTAACTTTTAATTAATTACCTACCTATTCTGGTTCCGGAAGCTGTTGATGAAAACCTAAATTTTTTCTGATTTCTTAAAATTGATTTATCAAATTTAGAACAAATGCTGGTCATTTATAAAGTCTAACAACCACGCTCGGTGATCAACTTTGAAAAAAAAATATTTTCAGCTAAAAAAATCTTAATTCGGTCATGATTTTTTTTCATTTTTTCTAATTAATCCCAAACCATAAATTTTTTAAACTGAAAATTCAACTACTTCAATTATTCGCACAAAACCTGTTAAACCAATAGCTTCTAAACAGAAATTTTGTTGGAGTAAAGCAACATATACATTTGTTTGTGTATTTATAAACTAAATTTGCTCCAAATCATTGGCGCAAAATGTAATTTAAATCCTATTTATCAAAAAAAGCCTGATTTTTTAAATCGTAAAATAGTCATAAGGTCAGTGCCGGCCTTTGGGAGAGGGGACGAAGTCAGGCAGCCCCCAAGGGTGTTAGCTCAGTTAGGGTGCCGCTGTCTAGGTTTTTAAAGTTATCAATAAAACTTTTTTTTAAAATAATCTTAAATGAATAGAATGAAATGATTCTTCTAAATAATTATATTTATATACATGATATTTATACAATAATAATCATTATCACTATAATCAATAAATGATTTTCAAATTTATTTCAAAAGTATATGTACACCCATTTTTATTATCTTAAAAACGCATCTCTTACAAAGACGCCACAGTAAATTTTGCCCAACCTGTCCAAAAGGCTAAGGCAGGCAATGCATAAGGTAATAATAATTAGACATACATACTCAATTTAAACGAAATCAGTTGATATTTATTCCAAATCTAACAGTGATTTATGATGGGTTAAAAAAGTGTTATTTTATAAGGTTAGGTAAAACTATGTGTACCAAATATCTCACATAGGCAAATACTAAACACACAAACAGGCCTACAAAAGAATAATATTATTTTTACATTAGAAAACTACCCATCTCTGGTTGCAAGTTACAAAATTTTCATTACTATAAACTTTTAACAAAAATGTTAAAAACCACAAGCATGGAAAAGTCAAAATTTACTAGTTATAACTTAAATTATTTTAGTACAACTACGCCTATTGTTAACAAGATCCTTAAATTTCAATAGTAATTACATAACTTTTAGGAACAGGGGCTTCCTATTACAGCTATCATGTAAGTTTGATTTACTATGTTCAGTATAATGATCTGCCTTCCCTAGCTTTATCAATTCTACTTTCGTTGACGCATTTCGGAGAACCACCATCTTCAAAAACTATATCTATACTGGTCACCAATATTATGGCCCTTCCTATTTATAATTTTCTATCTCCACCTTGAACCCCTCCTCAATTCAACACGTGTACATTAAACCTGACATGCTCGCTTCTGCTTGCTCTTCAAAATCATACGGTCGTCCAGCCTGTTAATTTTTGAAAATTTTTAGATTTTTAAATGTAATATCTTAAAACGTAACATAAATTTTGAAATATTAACAGGATGGACGACCGTAGAAGAGAAAGTTTGAAAGGAGCCAATCAGAAGCGAGCGAAAACGTATGATTTTGAAGAGCCAATCAGAAGCGAGCACGTCAGGTTTAATGTACACGTATTGAATGGAGGAGAGGTACGAGGTGGAGATAGAAAATTATAAATAGGACGGGTCATAATATTGGTGACCAGTATAGATATAGTTTTTGAAGATGGAGGCTCTCCGAAACGCGTCAACGAAAGTAGAATTGACGAAGCTAGGAAAGGCAGATCATTACACTGAACATAGTGATAATAATCCTAACAGAAAAGAAGAAGAATATAAAAAGAATTTAAGTTTTATTTCTCATCTTAGCACTGGACATTTTGAAATAAGTTTTTACTTCCGAACCTAACCTGTAACAACAGATCTGACTGAAATATAAGCATGTCCATATAACTGGAGAATGTCAGGTCTTAACTGCATAAATTTGTAATAATTTTACTGCCTGCTAGAATATTTCAATCGACTTTTACGTATAGTACAGACATTGTTAATTTGAAATTGAATACAAAATCTTTTTTTTTATTTTAACAAGTAATATAAAAAAAATGTTTAAGTAAATTCCTACTTAGGTTAACAATTTATTCCTAAATTTATATCCTGCTAAATATCTTATATAAGAGAATTTTTTCCTCCCATATAAAACTAAAATTAATTAATTAATATTTGAAAAACTGTATTAACATCAAGCATCATCCACTACAAGTTTTAAAAAAATGTATTTGAATTTGAATGGATGAATAGAAAGTAATTTATTAATGATTGAAAATTTGAACAAGATATATAAATATATAAAGGGAGAGTGTGAACTAATAGTAGGAATTGAAAAAGGTTTTCAATGATATACGATATGGTGAATTATATTTTTGAAAGATAAAAAAAACTTTTCTAAAGATTATTATAGAACAATTTGTTCAATTTATTGTAGGGACAAATTGTCTCAGCCACTGTTGTACAAATTATTCTAATTTATTTAATTTTGACAATTATTTTTAATTAAAAATATCATTAATGTAATTCTTTTTATCTGCTAGGGTTATTGTCACTATGTTGAGTATAATGATCTGCCATACCTAGCTTCGTCAATTCTATTTTCGTTGTCACGTTTCGGAGAACCTCCATCTTCAAAAACTATATCTATACTCTACTTTCTACATCCACTCAAGTTCAAATACATTTTATTAAAACTTGTAGTCGATGATACTTGATGTTAATACAGTTTTTTCAAATATTAATTAATTAATTTTTGTTTTATATGGGAGAAAAATTTCTCTATATATATATATATATATATATATATATATATATATATATATATATATATATATAGAGAGAGAGAGAGAGAGAGAGAGAGAGAGAGAGAGAGAGAGAGAGAGTATAGATATAGTTTTTGAAGATGGAGGTTCTCCGAAACGCGTCAACGAAAGTAGAATTGACAAAGCTAGGGAAGGCAGATCATTATACTCAACATAGTGATCATTACTGTAATTAAACAATGTGCACAGCTTACCTTACATTCTTAAGCAAGACCTGACAGACAAAACGTTATCAGGTATTTTAAAATATGATATACCATATTAGAATATGATACTATAGTTAATTTATATTAAAAAAAACAACTAAAATTTACAAAATTATTTCAAATAATTGTAAATAATCCTATAGCTTGAATTTGTATATATTTTTTTAATTAATAGAATAGTTTACATTATATAAAAGACAATTCTGATTTATATAACTGAAAATCACATACAAATTTCCTAAAAAAACCAACATTGAATTGTAAAAATGAAATAGGAACTACTATACTTCTCACAGACAGCGATGTGAAAAAGACTATAAAAACATTTATATATTGTTTGGGTGTAGTGTATATACAGCCTTCTTTGCCATGAAGTTCAATTAAAATCTCCTCTTTCCTATAACTTATGACTGAAGGTAAAGAAAAAAACAATATTTGTATCATAATAATGAGCAGCATTCTCCTGAACATAATTTTATCAGTATTCCAAAAATCCCAAAAACAATAATTTGAAAAACTCAGATGTGTGGACATTAACTTGGAATGGCTACAATAAATTTTACATAACCAAAATGGGCAGAGCTTTTAAGGTACTCTTTAATGAATTCTTAGAAAAAGGACTATTTAGGCAAGTAATCCAATTATACATGTCACTTAATGGATGAGAACAGATACACAAGTTTCAAACAAAATTTGAAACTAATAAACCTTTGTGCCCACAATGTATTTACAGAAACAAAATTGAAATAACATAGATAAATGTATTAACATATGTTTTCAAATGTATATATTAGTATAATATTAATGTATCATCTGTGAAATAATGATCTGTGACCACTCAAGTGAAACTTAGAACAATTTGGTTTTAAAGTGTTGGTAACAATTCAAGCAACATGTGAAGTGAAAAATTGAAGAGTTTGGACAAGCACATGGAATATTTATTTTCGCCAACCACAGTGAAATAGAGGTGGGCTTTTCTGCTATTTTAACAAAATGTCAACAAACTGTTTGTTGAGGAAAAAAACTGCTTTTTAAAACAGTGGAAAAAAACAGGTTTAGAAAACTGAAACTCAAAGTTGTATTGGCAGCTAAAACATAAAGCACATGTGTTCAGTTTTCTAAGACTACACTTTCATTCCCACTGCCACCATGTCCTTAACTGCTTTTGGATGTAAAGCATTTAGAAAGGATAAAAACAATCCTTACAGGTGTAGTAATAATTAAATTACATTCTCAAAACGTAATAATTATGTAAGCCATTTTACATTTACAAAATGCAATACATTTCTAATGGAAGCATTCTTTTTTTTACTTAAAATTTAAATAGTCCTTTGCATATTTACCAAAATGCAAACGATTTAGAATATTTTTAGTTGATTAAAAAATATTGATGATTGGTAATAAATATGAAAAATATGTTTAAATAAAATTAGGCTCTGTGTCTACAAAATGTAAGAGGTTGTTACTACAACTCGCAATAAAATAGAGATAAACGTTGACATTGACCAAACAGTTCTTACTTCACTACAAGCAACAAGCAACTTTGGAATAAAGGGAAAAAGCAGAAAAGCAGTTAACAGGCAAACAGCAGGAAAACAGTTTTAGCGCTTTCTGCAACGTTCGAATAGAACAGTCAGTTCCTTGTTTAACAAATCATAAACCAGTCCAAATCCAACTGCTTGTTTCCGTTTGAAAAAGCAGTTTGTTTGTCGTTTATAGAAAAGCAGTTATTTTTAACAGTTTGGTGTTTTCTGCCCCACCACTAGAGTGAAGAAAAAGTTGCAGAAAGATGGACAGAGGAACCAAGGAAAGGCAGTTTACTACAAGAACGCATACTCAACGCACAACAGTTACAAGCAATAAACGGAAAAATTTTGTTGAATTTTATATAACCGTATACTCTTAAAAGTATAAATTTTGTCAGCAAACTAATTATTTGAGTACAGTGTGTTTGAATACAAAGTTTCATCGCATAAAATTCAAAGTATAAGAAACAGGTAGCCTAATGAGATTGATATAACATTCACTCTAACATAAATATAATTAAATTATGTCTTTTTAAATTTTAAGTATTCAATATTAATAACTTTGGCTTTGTTACAATTCAGTATAGATAATGTTGTCTCTATTTGTTTCACAATTTTGTTTAATACGAAATATATAGTTGTTTTTCTTAAAGAATAATTAGTTTTTTATTGTGTTTTAGAGTAAGTTAAAGCAGTTTTAACATTTCAAAACGTGTATCAATAATTTGCACCTGGCAGACCTACTTGCCGAAGTACTCGAAAATGATCACCCGACATATTTTATACTTGTAATTTTTTTTTGCAACTAACACACTCACATTCATTAAAAAGTTATAAGAAAAAAATTAACACAATTAAATATTAAAATGAATAAAGCAATTGAAATAAAAACAATAGAGATCAGTTGCTGAATGACCAACTACAATTCAATTCTAATACCCTATACAATCCTTTGGTAAGAATTCAAAAAGACCGCAGTAGAACTTGTCATTTTCTGTACGAAATAGTTGCCGTTCAGTAGCCTTATGGTTTGCAACAAGAACTTGTGTACTTTATATTGTGTTGTGTTATTTTAATATCTTAATCTGAAGATGGGACAGAGTTCCGAAATGCAAAAGTATATAAGAAAGAAAAAATTATGAAAGAGAATCAGGTAAATAAAAATGTCACTTTGAAGAATCTGTGACCTGGATGAATTTATCATTACATGTATAAACTGTAACCAGTGCCTCCTTTATCTCTATTTATTATATGAGTAAGAATAAGTACAGTCGACCTTGGTTATAACGCCCTCCGTTAGAACATTAACTCGGTTATAGCGCTATTTTCATAATGTCTCCAATATTAAGTGTACGTGAATTTCAGGCTCGGTTACAACCCTTTGTGAACACTGATACAACGCTGTCACGCTGCTAAGAATTTCTCGCACATGTAGGAAAATTCCCCTCCAGATCCCTCCAACATTTCAGTGACACAGAGTCTGCCAATCTGAGTCTAGAAACTGTTACTACTCAGTGATAGTAAAGGAAAAGGGAGGAGCTGTGGTGACAGAGTAGGGACATGACCTCTCACTCGCACAATTTTTGTCTCTGTCCCACTGATGCTCTTAGCAGTTTTCTAAGCTGCTGACCTATAGTCACTCTCACTTGAAATACCATTTGTGTTATTTTTAGAATAAAGGTTGAGAATAGAATCCCTTTCTTAGAATTTTGTTGCAGGCTAAACAAACAATGTAAATTGTGTCATTCCTGTAAAAGCCGGCTCTCTCTCTCTCTCTCACACACACACACACACACACACTCCGTATGTCTTAGTGGGGGGAAAACTTCAATCTCACGAACTCTCACAACAGTGTACTGTATTGCTTGCATACTGTATTGCTGTATAAAGTACTTATTTTCTATTAGTTTTAACTAAAATATATTTCAAAATATGTAATATGTGTAATAAATTGTAATTTTTTTTTTTTTAACGTCCGACTATTGTGCACACTTGGGCTAATGCAGACGATGGGATGATTTATAGTGTATGAAAATGCCAAGCCCTGGCTGGGAATCGAACCCGGGTCCTCGGGGTGAAAGCCTAGTATGCTATTAACTAGGCCACCGAGGCAGCTAATTGTAATAAAATAACCATTAAATATGTACACAGTACAAAGTATGCTTTTCTTTCACTACCTACAGTATTTCCGCCATTTACAAACTCATTTACTGTAAACTCGGTAAAACGCCATCTCGTATACAGCGCTCATATATGTTTCGTCCCTTCAACCACGTTATATCTGAGGTCGACTGTATATATTTTCTTAAAAGTAACTACTGTTGTTAAGAATTACTACAAACTACAAAAAAATCACTCACCATGAGTTGTAAGTGGTTCTGGACTTGTATCAACTTGTCTTTCTGTCTTTGCTTTCCCGCTACTGTACACAGTACTCCCTCTACCAGAATCAGATTGCCCACCACCCCTCAACTTCTCATAGTCCGACCCAGCTCCACCTTTAGCGAAGCCACCATCGTCATCGTCTAAATCATCCCTCGCACATTCGTCCTTTTTAGAATCCTCTACACTTTTCACTTTTGGTTGATTATCACTTATACGATCGGCACTAACACTCTCACTTGCAACATTGAGTCTTTCGTTTGACTGACTTATCGATCTCCTATCATGAAACTCTGTCCTACTTCTGTTAAAATCAGGCGTCCTTGAATCCGGAGTTTTCACTCCAGGAGTTCTCGACACATACACTCCTAAACTTTGCATCCTTTCATCTTTGTTTCTCGGTGTCATCTCCATGCCCGAATTCCTTGGATTTCCTTGTTGATAACTATTTTGAATTCTATTATCTTCCGCTGCTCGCCTCTCATTCTCAGCCATTCTTCTTGTGCTTTCAGCTTCCATATTTCTCCTTGCATTATCTAAATCCGCACTTCTTCTCACTGCTTCTGCTTCTGCTGCTCTTCTCGCGTTTTCAGCGTCCGTTAAGCTTTTTCTAGTTCCCGGTACTCCATATCCACCACCATCTTGGTAATACATATTCTGCTGAGGTGACATTGGCATTCTGCTGTACATATCGCCAGGTCTGATCTCTGATTGTGGTGTACTTCTTGAATCCTGCTGTCTGGAAGTACTTGGAGTGGCATCTCCGGTAGTTATCCTTCTGGAACCCCCAGGCGTCATCTCTCCTGCCATGACTCTAGCCTCGTGTTCTCTGCTTTGGTACTGAGTATCATTTGATGGTCGTCGTGGAGTATCTATCTCAATAACTGAGTGCCTCGACCCTCCGTGGTAATTTCTATTTGTCACTTCCTACAATCAATAAATTAAAATGATTTGTTTATATTCTGACTTGCAAGTTATGATTAATAATGAATACAATATTACAAGAATAAAAAAAATAATAGAAAAATAATTTAAGATTTACGAAGTTAGAATCTGAAATAAAAATTATTAAAATTAAATTAAAATTAAAGTAGAATAATTCAGTCTTATTTAATTTGAAAGTGGTTACTTTCTCGTTCTTATTTGGTCTTTTAAAATCCTTATTAAAGAAATGTTAACAATCTCATTTTTTGAATATTTAGAATAATTTTAGCTTATAAAAAGTACAAAAAACTTCTTCAAAGTAAGCGTTTACCAAAACGGCCACCCAAAGGTGAGATATACGGCCATGAGAGCAAGACTAAGACAGTGTACTGATTTAAAAAAAACCAATGTCCAAAGACCACCTTATGTCGAGGTCATCTTATGTCGAAGGCATTCCGTTATGTGGACTGCCTACATGAGTACTTTTTTCCTCCTAATTGTTCTGATCCCTTGTTTAGCACTTTTTACAAAAAATGAGCTGTCATTTATTTTTCTACTCTATTTACATAAAGAAAAGGT
>CM040185.1:96411831-96416831 GCA_022606455.1 Callitettix versicolor
TTTCTGCCCACTGTTGACACAGCATATGGCATCTCTCGTACACACTAGCTTCATCCTGATTGGTGCGTTTTTTGCTAGTTTTAACAGAAGATTTCCAAGAAACTGTTGTTTCCACCATAATATCGAGTATTGATATACAGGTTGAAAATCACTGTTTGGCAAAACATCGAGGACATCCACTACACAACAACTATATGACGCATATTTTACATTAACTTGCTTCGGTGGAAACAGAATGAAACCAAAGAGAAAATACGAACTTCTTACTTGTCACCATTCCGAGCAGGTTAGGTTTACCATCTTGCCAGCCCGTTGCAAACCCAGTAAGTGCCCACACTTGAACTATTTCTCATGCGGTCTACGACAAAAACTTAGTATGAAAATTAATTTTGTTCACTCTGAACTGAGTATCTTAAGGTTGTTGCCTAAACTTAACGCCATAAGCTTTACTCTTTTTGTTAACACCATCCTTATCCTTATTAGCCTTAAGTTGGAAGGCTAATTCAACTTTATTTCTCCTAGATTCCATAGCTTTTTTCTCTAGAGCGTTCCAGCTGATCCATTCCCCAAGATATTTGAATTATTTCACTATATCAATGTATTGTTCTCCCACTTGAAGCTTTTTTGGTGGTTTTTGTATGTTTGTCAATACTTTAGTCTTTTCAAATGAAATTTTAAGTTCCATTTTTAACTTATGATAATTTATAATTTATGGTAATTATAACGTTATGACATTAATTTTTTTTTAACGTCCGACTATTGTGCACACTTGGGCTAATGCAGACGATGGGATGATTTACAGTGTATGAAAATGCCAAGCCCTCGTCGGGAATCGAACCCGGGTCCTCGGGGTGAAAGCCTAGTACGCTATCCACTAGGCCACCGAGGCGGCAAAACCATCTTTATCCTCATTGGTCTAACTGGTATTAAGGACGAATATTAAAAAAATCAAAACTTCAATGTCGATTTTAACAGATCCTGTTTCTACATGGAGAAAATATGTGTTAATCTGTACGCTTAAGTTTGTGTTACTAATTCTACAGCAAAAACTATTACAGTAATCCCAATTTGTTTCAAGTGATTTCTCTACCTTCCCTGAAAATTTCTGAATTTCAACCGAAATCGGCTGTATAACTGATATAATACATATTGGCTGAAAATTCTGATCAGGAAGCTATCAGACGAAACAACCAAAATACTAACAGTAGTATTATCAGACAAAACAACCAAGATACTAACAGTAGTATTATCAGACAAAACAACCAAAATACTAACAGTAGCATTATCAGACAAAACAACCAAGATACTAACAGTAGTATTATCAGACAAAACAACCAAGACACTAACAGTAGTATTATCAGACAAAACAACCAAGATACTAACAGTAGTATTATCAGACGAAACAACCAAGATACTAACAGTAGTATTATCAGACGAAATAACCAAGATACTAACAGCAGTATTATCAGACGAAACAACCAAGATACTAACAGTAGTATTATCAGACGAAACAACCAAGATACTAACAGTAGTATTATCAGACGAAACAACCAAGATACTAACAGTAGTATTCTGTCTTGATTTCTCAAAATCTAACGAACTACGAAAAATACAGTCTTTTGCATTGAAATCATTTCCGATTTTCTGTCATTTGCTCCCATTAACTTTCAAGATAATTTGTTTAAAGGATTCACGAGTAAGTTACTGGATACTGTATTATACTATTGGAACAATTACTACAATTTGGTTTGAACTTTACATACACTCAGGAGCTTTTTTTTATTAAGCTCCAATATTAAGGATGAAGTACCGTAAGGAAAAAACCAAACCTATAAACATTGTCAAAACTGGCTCATAACGATTGTGATCAAAACTGGCAGAAAAACTCAGTAATGTATTGGTCGCCATTTTCTAGAACATACTGATTCGAAATTTAGCAAACTATTATTAAAACAATCAATTGACAGATTTCAAATGGTTCTATTTACACGGGATAATGTTCAGTATAATCTGCCTTCCCTAGCTTCGGCAATTCTACTTTCGTTGACGCGTTTCGGAGAACCTCCATCTTCAAAAACTATATCTATACTATCGAGTATTGATATAGTTTTTGAAGATGGCGGTTCTCCGAAACGCGTCAAAGAAAGTAGAATTAACGAAGCTAGGTAGGGAAGGCAGATTATTATACTGAACATAGTAACAATAATCCTGAAAAGAAGAAGAATATAAACAGAATTTCAACCGATAATGTTTATTCGGTAAAATTATTTAAAAAAAAGAAAGAAAGAAAGATGCTGAGGGAAATACTGGGACCAGTGAAAACAGAGAAGGGTGAGTTCAAGCTTAGGGAAAACAAGGATCTGTACAGGAATGAGGAAAGCAAAAGGATGGTGGATACAATTAGAAAGAGGAGAGTGCGGTTCTTTGGTCACATAGCCGCCTCGGTGGCCCAATTGATAGCGTACTGGGCTTTCACCCTGAGGACCCGGGTTCAATTTCCGGTCAGGGCTTGGCATTTTCATACGCTATAAATCATCCCATCGTCTGCATTAGCCCAAGTGTGCACAATAGTCGGACAATAAAAAAAAAATGTTTAATATTGATTTAAAAAATAAAAATAAAAAAAATAGTAATATTAACACTCTATCTCGATTTTCAATAGTAGGGTCTCTCTGATTGTCATCATTGACGATATTGTGCTTTTACCTATTAGGTTCTGAAACTACAAATGTTTAGTCACTGGCAAAGAAAGTATTAACGTTCATTTACTTTATTGGTCACAAAATTACACTCACTCCTGGCATTGGACTGTGTCCACCAGCAGGAGTTGTGCAGTAAAAAATTCTTACCCGAGCCTTGTCTTCGGTCCATGCTAGTTGTATATTAGGGGCGTCGGGAGCTATTGCAGATTTTGGTCTTTTCCGATATTCATTGAGAATCGGAATTTTGGAGTTCTTGTCGGTACTGCTCAATATCACTTCCCGTTCAATCTAAAACACAAAATTTTTAATTGTTTTATGAATTTTCGAAATTACATTTAATATAAGGGTCACTTGACAGTGGTTAACATTTTAAAGTTTTTAGTGGTGTTCAATTTTTGTGCTGTATGGCAGATTTTCAAATCAGTTGTTATTATAGCTAAGCCAGGTGACCTCCAAGCTCAACTGGGTCCAGATGGGACCCCTTGGGGGTCTATTGAATTTGGGGGTCGATTAAATAAATTCCATTGTTAACACCTTTACATGCACTTCATAAAAAATTGAAAGCGGCTATCAATGTTCGTTACAAGAATTTAGAAAATTTAAACGTTCCGTCTTACATTGAAAAACCATTTGAAAGCGACATGACCGATATTCTCACTACAAGAAGAACTGATTGAACTTAAAGAGAATTTGGAACTCAAAATCAACTTTCAAACATGGGATATGCTGAATTTCGGACAACACATTCAATATTATAATGTGATCAATACACATAATGTGTGCGTATGTATGTATGTGTGTGTGTGTGTGTGTGTGTGTGTGTGTGTGTGTGTGTGTGTGTGTGTGTGTGTGTGTGTGTGTGTGTGTGTGTGTGTGTGTGTGTGTGTGTGTGTATTATTATTATCTGCGCATAGACCCTGTTGGATCACGCAAAGCACTCCGATTCATGTCTTATTCCTTCTAATCCTCCACACTTCCCTCATCCTGTCCCCATGGATCCTCTTCCGCTCCTCCGTCCATTTTACCCCTGCTCTCTTTGGGATTTCATTCTCTGCGACCTTCCAACCGAGAATCTTTCTCCTGTATGCGTGTCTATCTTCAACATCTGTTGAGTCTATTCCTGCGTCATGTAGTGTATGTGTGTGTGTGTGTGTGTGTGTGTATATATATATATATATATATATATATATATATATATATATATATATAGAGGCTATTCAGAAAGTAGATTACGTTTTGGATAAAAACTAAGTAGTACAGGAAAAAATTGTATTATATACATTTGAAAGAGGAACTAAAATACTATTTTTCGACATAATCGCCAAACAAATTTAGACATTTGTCATATCGGTGAACTAGCTTTGAAATTCCCGTGTCGTAGAATTCCGCCGCCTGTGACGCCAGCCAGTCAGTCACGCCCGCGCGGAGATCTGCGTCGTCATCGAAGCGCTGTGTTGCAAGCCAAGTCTTCATCTTCGGGAATAAGTGGAAATCACTAGGTGCCAGGTCCGGACTGTAGGGTGGATGAGGGAAAATCCCACTTGAAGGCCGTCTAGACGTCTTTTGTTCGATTTGCCGTGTGAGGGCGGGCATTGTCGTGCAAAAACAACACTTTTGCACTCAGTTTTCCTCTCCGCTTGTTCTGGATAGCTCGTCTTAAGTTTCGTAATGTTTGGCAATACCTTTTAAGACGAGCTATCCAGAACAAGCGGAGAGGAAAACTGAGTGCAAAAGTGTGTTTTTGCACGACAATGCCCGCCCTCACACGGCAAATCGAACAAAAGACGTCTTGACGGCCTTCAAGTGGAGATTTTCCTCATCCACCCTACAGTCCGGACCTGGCACCTAGTGATTTCCACTTATTCCCGAAGATGAAGGCTTGGCTTGCAACACAGCGCTTCGATGACGACGCAGATCTCCGCGCGGGCGTGACTGACTGGCTGGCGTCACAGGCGGCGGAATTCTACGACACGGGAATTTCAAAGCTAGTTCACCGATATGACAAATGTCTAAATTTGTTTGGCGATTATGTCGAAAAATAGTATTTTAGTTCCTCTTTCAAATGTATATAATAAAATTTTTTTCCTGTACTTAGTTTTTTTTTATCCAAAAACGTAATCTACTTTCTGAATAGCCCTCGTATATATATATATATATATATATATATATATATATATATATATATATATATATATGTGTGTGTGTGTGTGTGTGTGTGTGTGTAAATAAATGAATTTGTAAAGACATCCGCACAAAATACGTCAGATTAACAAGTATCAGCGAACCACTGTTGTTAGC
>CM040185.1:96421831-96479331 GCA_022606455.1 Callitettix versicolor
ATAATCATACACAAACAAATTTAAAACGTCTTGGTGATTTCGTAACCAAACCTACATCACAGCCACACAGATAAGACAATGAAACACGTTCACAGCCTCATTAATCTCAAACATATTTACTATGTAACAGGCTGTCCTTGTCCTATACATTTTGTTTTTCATGTGATTATACAGGCATTGGTTTTTGCATCGACGTAACTGTCATTGAGTGAAAGGAAACATATCGGCGCGCAGTTTTACGTCTCAACAGGACGTAGGCAGTACAAGGTATTACGACTTTTAAACCTCACAAATGTATAAAATATCGCGACACGCAGCTGTCTCGCGCACGCGATCGAGGAAATTTCAACGCCAAAACAAACGGCACGAAATTTGGTTTCGGACAAGTTCGTTTCTCAGCTAAATCCGTTTCGAAAAAACACACCATAAAATGCCTTCGTGAAAGTCATAACAATATCATTACATAAATTTTGAGAAACTAAAAACTATCACTATTCACTTTTACGCCGGGAGACCACCAAATACGGAGCGGAGCGAACTACGCATTCAAAACCTATTGTTTTAATGTAAGTGTGGCGACAGAACGCGTAACGGAAGTGAACGGAGTCAAGCTGTGTAGTTGGGTTCCGCGTAGCTTCGACTCTGTCTAGGTTCGGTTTTAAGCTTCCCCCACCACGCTGACCACGCCTTCAAATTTATTACTTCTTATTGTCTAGGTTACGGTTTTTAAACATAATAGGTCCCTAGAATCCGTTACTGTAAACCTAGATGTATAGATTTAAAGGATACAAACGTGTTCTCTAAACTGATTGAACTCCGTTTCCGGTTGCCGTTCACTTCCGCTCCGAGCGGCTCAGCTCAACGCGGTGACCGCCCGGCCTTTATATTTTACTGAAAATACTAACTTAAAGACTACGACAATATTTTTTACTTTCAAAAAGTAAAACGTTAAATTGTTATCGCTCTTTGAAGATTCTGAATGGCCGCCATTTTGAAACTTATAAGGTGATTGTGCTGAGAAACGAACTTATCAGCGCTAATGCCAAAATAGATTTTCATGACGTGATTAAATCAAATCAGACCAAATTGTTAACGTTAGAGTGCCAACATAATCAATCAACACAAGCATACATATATCTCGGTGGCCTAGTTGATAGCGTACTGAGCTTTCACCCCGAGGACCCCGGGTTCGATTCCCGGCCAGGACTTGGCATTTTTATACGCTATAAATCATCCCATCGTCTGCATTAGCCCAAGTGTGCACAATAGTCGGACGTTGACAAAAAAAACCCTCAAAACGTATTCTAGAGATCATGGTGTTATTTAACTGTTCCGGGTAAAAAAAGGTCTCGTTTTCCCACGATAATAGCTCATTTTCCGAAGGCCATTCGCTAATAAACACGGGTTATGTTAGTTTTTCATCAATTATAACGCTAACTACCCCGGAAAGGTAAAGCCTTTTTTTTACTACCAATCAAATATAAAAATTTAACAATTTAAGTTTTCACCTAACTATAACAAGCTGTTTATTTGTTAAAACAAGAAATTTAAAAATATAATCGTAAAAATTTGTTAAAGCAATATTTTTTTAACTGCCCGAAACAGTCTGAAGACATTCACGCCGTCACGAGTCTAACCAGGCAGGCGTGGAACACCGTAAAACAAACTGCTGCAAAGCGTTTAGCTAAAGACTACAGTGGAGACTTCAACGCGCCGATAGGTACGAAGGCGGAACTGAACGTCACACAATAAAACAAGATGCGTTTAGCATTGTTTGACTTTCCCCTGCTTAGATCTCGTTAACACGTACTTGGTCGAAGTTCTCAACACAAAAGAAGAGTCTCGGTTGTCGAATCGAATTCACAACAATCCAATCGCAACGATTCGTATTGTGTATCTTGTTGAACTACTCGTCTGTTCTAGAAGAAACGAAATCTCTGAGAAGAAAGTACGTGTACAGATACGGTTGTTAATGACTGAACATCGTAAAACAAACTGCTGCAAAGCGTTTAGCTAAAGACTACAGTGGAGACTTCAACGCGCCGATAGGTACGAAGGCGGAACTGCACGTCACACAATAAAACAAGATGCGTTTAGCATTGTTTGACTTTCCCCTGCTTAGATCTCGTTAACACGTACTTGGTCGAAGTTCTCAACACAAAAGAATAGTCTCGGTTGTCGAATCGAATTCACAACAATCGATTCAATCGCAACGATTCGTATTGTGTATCTTGTTGAACTACTCGTCTGTTCTAGAAGAAACGAAATCTCTGAGAAGAAAGTACGCGTACAGATACGGTTGTTAACGACCTTTACGTGTTCATACAAAATGTCTAAATTTTTCTTTCCTTATGAAAGTCAACCACATGAACTTGCTAAATCCCGCCCCCCCCAAAACTGACCGCGTCGAAATAATTTCTGAAAGATCTTCCAGTTCTACGAGCTTTCCGAAAAATTGGCCTAAATTGAAGAAAAAAAGATACCAAACTTTACTCGATTAGTCGGATGGAGTATATTATCAACCAGAAACAGCCCACAAAAAAGATAAAAACAAAGGTCTGCAGATTGTATACGCTGGTAGCACGGTTTCATACAAACTGAGATTTTCAAAGATCGATTATTTTGACCATAAAATATTTGGCCAGGGAGCGAACATATCCTCAAAAATAATAATAAAAAATTAAAAAATATAAAAAAACAGCATCAAGCTGAGAATGGATCGGTTTAGAAATGGACACTCACACGATCAAAGTTACGAAATTTCGGAAAGATGGTAGAAGTCCTGAAAACATCTTACTATACGAGGTGTGGCTATTAAATAACGAGACTGACATTGCGGTGGAACAAGTGCGCATGCGCCAACCGCAATTGACCGACAGCTGTTTAGAGTGAAGTTAGTCTCGTTTGTGTAACCAACACCGTTCATTTCCGTTAGTGTTGTTATTTTGTTTTGCCGGAAAAAATGGTTAGTGTAATAACAGAGCAACGAATTGTTAAATTTCACTTCAAACTTGGAAAAACCGCTACTGAAACTTATAATTTACTGAAAAAAGTGTATGGCAGTGAATGTTTATCACGGGCACGTGTTTTTGAATGGTTTAAGCGTTTTCAAGATGGCCGACAAGACGTTGAAGATGATTCGCGGCCAGATCGAACTTCAACATCAAAAACGGATGACAATTTCGAAAAAGTTGCTAATTTAATTCGGTCTGACCGTCGATTAAGTATTCGTGCAATTGGCGAAACTGTAGGCATTGATGAAGAATGTGTACGGCAAATTTTACGTGACAATTTGAACATGCGAAAAGTGTGTGCCAAAATGGTGCCAAAAATTCTCACGTTTGAACAACAAGCAGCTCGCAAAAATGTTTGTACTGACACTTTGGATGCCATTGAAAATTACCAAAATTTATTGGAAAGGATAATAACATGTGATGAATCGTGGTTTTTTAAGTATGATCCGGAAACAAAGCGCCAATCCATGCGTTGGAAGACCCCAACTTCACCGAAAGCCAAAAAAGCAAGAATCAGCAAGTCAAAATTTAAAGCAATGACGGTTGTTTTTTTTTTCGATATTCATGGGATTGTGTACCTTCACTGGGTACATTGGATTAATTGATTAACAAACAATTAATCAATGTTACTACCTTGAGGTAATTGGTAGTGAAGAGTAAGGAAAAACGAACCGAAATGTGGAAGGACAAATCATTGTCCACCAAGACAATGCGCCAGCTCATTCCGCGTTATCTGTCAAGAGGTTCCTGGCCAAGTACAGCATCCCAGTCTTAGAACATCCACCTTACTCACCAGACCTTGCACCATGTGACTTCTATCTGTTCCCTAAGGTGAAATCGGCATTAAAAGAGACAAGATTTGAGTCCGTGGAAGCTGTAAAAGTGAAAGCAGCAAAAGTCCTGAAGAAGTTGACAGAAGATGACTTCCAGCACTGTTTCCAACAACGGAAAATTCGCATGGAGCGTTGTAACGATAGAGAAGGGGTGTATATTGAAGGTAATAAGAAGTAATTATGTATAAAATGAAAATAAAATTGTTTACGTCAGTCTCGTTATTTAATAACCACACCTCGTACGTTGTTTTTTCTTTTCTTCAAGGTGAACTTGTTAATTTAGGACTGTTTATTGCCCAATATGCCTCAATAATAAATTATTTAATTACAATTTAAGGTACACTGTATTATTATTTAATTATTAAATAGGCTCTGTACCTTATACTGATTTTTTCAAAAATATACAAGCGAAAAGAACAAGTGTTTTTCAACATCCATAATTTATTCTAGTTAGACTAATCAGGACAAGGTATTAAAGACAATGGGAAAATTTACAGCAGTAACTACAGTCTCGAACCGACTACCTTGACGGAGCAAGTACGTAAACGCGGCAGACTGACAGGGTCCTTAACTTCCTCGGACAAGCAGAAACTAGGGTAAAATTAAAGTTGAACAAAACATAAATTTTGGAAGTTCGAGGGGTAGTTCAAAAATTTAATTGACATTTTTTTTGCGGCGAAAAACCGTTAAGGTTATCATCGCCGTCACGCAAAATGAAAGTATAAAAAAAAATTATACAAAAGTTTACTTAACTAAGAAGAAAACAACAACAACAACAAACTATAACAGTAAAAATAAATTAAACAGAAATTTAAATAAGAGGTATAGCTATATTACAATAACAAATACTAAAGAACTAAATAACAATGAATAATAAATAAAATTTAATAACAATTCGTAAAAGTAATTTAATTGAAAAGACTTTAACAACTGGAAAAGAAAGGTTTTATGAAAAATGTCTGTACCAAAAAAAAAGAGAGAAAATATGAACACGCAATAAAAATACGTACAGCAGTTGGAGAAAGGAAAAGAACTGACAGCGACTTGATGTTGGTTATAAGCGTATGAACGATCACGTGAAGAGGCTCGAGAAGTATTAATAGAAAACAAAAATTGTTTTAAAGAATACTTCTTACAACGAACGACTAACAATACAAAAGACAAAACGCACCTCACAAAACACCGCCGCCGAATCCCTTCACCGCGAGACCTGATAATATTTAATTACTAGAAAGTCTTCCAGTAACTCCTCGATTCAATTAGCAACTCTCAGAGCATCCTCAACAGCCGACCAATGGCAGATCTTTCTTCTGCGTGACTTGATGACCGGTTTTATCGGTAAAAAAAACTATCCGATCTTCGCAATCATCCTGACACCTGCGTTGCCTCAGTAATTGTATACAATTTGCCTTTGTAGGCGTAGCACGGTACCGCGAAAACTTTCAGGTGTCTCCGGTGAGAGAATTTCCGTTCAGTCACATTGTTCTCTTCCTACCGATCTTGATGGAAGCCGCTAAAGGCGCATCCTGGCAACAAGATAACGGATAGTAACACTTTAACCAATAAGTTTGAGAAAGAGCGGACATTCTGAAGAAAGAACGGGGACAGCGAGTTGGATCGATAAAATGAATGACGTGAAAACACTAAGATCAGATTCTACCCAGCATCAGTTACGATGTTTATAAGAGCAGGTGCAGAGTAGGTAATACACGATATAGTTACTCTATGGGCAGACCTCGTAGCGATGAGACACAAAACAGATGGTTCCGTATACAAGCATGTGTTTTCAAGGTGGAAGGCTTTGAGGTTAGGCAGATGTGCCGTGAATATCCCTTACCTTAGCTGGGGCAAGAGGGGTAGTTTTCTATAAACCCACACAACTAAGGTAGGCACAATGATAGACAACGAACGTGTTAGAATTTTTTTAACCCAACAATTTGGGTGACAAATTTAACAGTTGCAGCCGCTGTTTTACTCTCAAGGTCAAAACATGGATTTAGAAAATAGAAAAGAGGTACCTCGAAAACTAGCCGCACCTAACGAGAGGATTTAGACGTCCCTCGAGGTACCCGAGTCTAACACACACTTACACTTGCAACGCTACACTCACAACTTTAACACTTTACACTCACACTTACATTAATGGAGGCGATAATAGCCTCAATGTGCTTTTCGTCTTAAAATAAGAGGGGAAAAAATAGAAGAGGTAAATTGGGTACTAAGGAAAAATTCCAGAATTTTAATTCTTACATTAAAGCTCGCGGAACTGACACTGACTGTATTAAAAAAATCAGAAAGTGATCACAATTTACTTTGATTTTTTCTATTTATTTCATTATCATTAAATTTATTTTACTTCGAATTTCGAATACTAAATAAAAAATTATAACCATTATAAATTTATAAACTTTAAAGTTATACTTATATTATTTTTATATATTTTATAATTATATTTTTATTACAAAATAAATAAAATACTGAGTGTGTGTGTGTGTGGTAAATATGTATAAGTTTTAAATTGTACCAAATCATTACAAAAAAAACTGTACTTTAACAAGAACAAATCACCACAAAAATACTATAGTAATTAAGAACCACGAAAAATAACCTATTAAGAATAAATCACCACAAAAGTACCGTATCTTATTAAGAACAAATCACCACAAAAGAACCGTATCTTATTAAGAACAAATCTCCACAAAAGAACCGTATCTTATTAAGAACAAATTACCACAAAAGAACCGTACCTTATTAAGAACAAATTACCACAAAAGAACCGTATCTTATTAAGAACAAATCTCCACAAAAGAACCGTATCTTATTAAGAACAAATTACCACAAAAGAACCGTACTTTATTAAGAACAAATTACCACAAAAGAACCGTATCTTATTAAGAACAAATTACCACAAAAGAACCGTACTTTATTAAGAACAAATTGCCACAAAAGAACCGTACCTTATTAAGAACAAATTGCCACAAAAGTACCGTACCTTATTAAGAACAAATTACCACAAAAGAACCGTACCTTATTAAGAACAAATTACCACAAAAGAAGCGTACTTTATTATTAACAAATTACCACAAAAGAACCGTACCTTATTAAGAACAAATTGCCACAAAAGTACCGTACCTTATTAAGAACAAATCACCACAAAAGAACCGTACCTTATTAAGAACAAATTGCCACAAAAGTACCGAACCTTATTAAGAACAAATCACCACAAAAGAACCGTACCTTATTAAGAACAAATTACCACAAAAGTACCGTACCCTATTAGGAATAAAACACCTCAAAAATACCGTCTTGGTAAAAATAAATTACAACAAAAATACTATACCTTGTTAAGAACAAATCACCACAAAAGCTTAGCGAAATTATTTCGTGTTAGCACCGACGTTAGCAGCACCTGAGGAACGGCCGAGTACAGTTGGACACGGAACAATGTACTCTGTAATGAAATGAGTTTCCCAGGCGTAAAAATTAATTGCAGGAAGTACAGACCGCGGGGAACGCAAAGAGGCTAGCGAGTGACTTGGAGATCTGCAGGAAGATTTGTTCTGGACAAAATCAGTGGATAAAAACTTAGTGGAAGATATCCGAGGTGACGGTCGTCAGGTAAGGAGTGGATATTTTCTTTCTCGCTGTACGAAATAACGATACTTGTTCAAAAAATCGTTCTTACGATTTTGATAGATTTATGTTCACGACCCCTGAGTTTAAAAAAATGGTTTTCCTTGTATGTCTATCTGTCTGTACTGGTGCACATCGCTGGATACTAAACTAATCGATTGATTTTTATGAAATTTTACAAGCCGTTTGCTTTTAGCTCGAGAAAAGTTTAAAAACTAGTAAAAAAATCGGATTTTCTCAAAATCGGCTTCAACGATTTTGCTCAAATATTGCCACTAACAAAACAAACGGCTGAATACAATAAGAGTTTCACTATAATGTAGCAATATGTAATTTCTGAAGAGGAATTCGCTGAAAATTGAAAATTAACTCTGACCGCCGCTGGAATTTTTTCATAAACAGCTTTCGAACCGAAGTTTTTGGTAACGCACAACTTTTTTTAATCCACGATTTAGGCCTCGAAAACATAAATATCCTCGTTGTACACACGCGGACCTGAAAAAGTAACCAGTAATCAGCCCACTCAAATCTGCCAGTGGTATCTCTTACCTGTAGTTATGAAATGCGTCGGAGCGCAGTTCTTGGCGGATTTGTTCTGTCTCTTGACTTGGCGCACGGTAGTGGCCATCTCTTCACAACACTTCTGCGCATAACTTTAGTGTCATTTTTAGTGTCGCGCCACTAGAACTTGCACGCCACTCGCACTGGCTAACCGACCACGTTGTCTCAAGAAATATTAATGTTTACACAGTTGTTATGTTTCACGTGTTCTATTATTACATAACAACAACTACCGTTACATTACTGTAACTATTATGATAATCTAGAAACAAATATGGCCGAATTGAGCAACTAACTCCACTGACTACGAGTAAGGGTTGGAAAACGTTGGACTCATTATTAATTAGAACTATGCAACCCTGTGACCACTAGAAACGTTTGCGAAACGGCCAGTACGAATTGAGCAACTCTATTTGACTGCAAATAAGTTTCAAAAATAGTCAAAATAACGCTATTACGACCTTAGCAACTCTAGTGATTGCAAATATAGTTCAGGTACCTAACCTAACGTAAACTAACCTAACCTAACTATGTTCAGTATAAGCTGCCTTCCCTAGCTTCGTCAATTCTACTTTCGTTGACGCGTTTCGGAGAACCTCCATCTTCAAAAACTATATCTACACTGGTCACCAATATTATGGCCCGTCCTATTTATAATTTTCTATCTCCAACTCGTATCCTTGCTCTATTGAACACGTGTACATTAAAACTGACGTGCTCGCTTCTGATTGGCTCTTCAAAAGAAGCGAACACGTCAGGTTTAATGTACACGTGTTGAATAGAGGAGGGATACGAGGTGGAGATAGAAAATTATAAATAGGACGAGCTATAATATTGGTGACCGGTATAGATACAGTTTTTGAAGATGGAGGTTCTCCGAAACGCGTCAACGATAGTAGAATTGACGAAGCTAGGAAAGGCAGATTATTATACTGAACACAGGGATAATAATCCTAGCAGAAAAGAAGAATATAAAAAGAATTTTAACCTAACCTAACCTAAAAATAACGCCCCGCAGGGGGAGGATTTACTGAGAGGATTTAGACATCCCTCACGGTACCCGAGCCTAACACAGACATACAACGCTACACTTACGACTTTAACACTTTACACTCACACTTATATTTAGGGAGGCGACAATAGCCTCAATGTGCGTTTCGCCTTAAAATAACAAAAAAAACCTAACATAACTTAATAACAAATAGAAAATGTGTATTTAATTTGAATATCCTAAGAAATATTAACATGATTGAGAAACAGGTTAAAAATACTACGTTACTCTATGAGTAACTCTAGTACAGTAAATATAGATAAGTTCGAACCTAGCAACTCTGACAGCTGCGAAAAAGTTTTAAAACGATCGGCAATCCCAAGTTCGAACTGAACAACTCACTCTACTACGAAATAGCGGTTCGAACAGAGCAACTTCATTAAACGTACCTTTTCGAACCGAGGAATCTAAACACGATTCGTAATTTTCTGACATACCGTTTAAACGCGGTGTCGTCGACGGAGTCCGCTTTGTGCACGAAAGTATCCGAAACATCCACCTATAAAATCAGCTGTAAGGAAGAAAGTGTTTGTGATAGAGGTCAAAGTGGAAGAATCCAGAGGTTAAGCCCGCAGCGGGAGCTGAAGTTGAGGTCTGTATTACTTTCGTACGAACTGGTTTTTACCTCATTCATTGTCCCGTGCCTAACGTAACCCACCTCGGTTTCGCTACAACTCTCAGTGACTGCACCGAACAGACGAACAAGACATGAACTTTCAATGAACTTCGAAATGCTAATCAAGGGAAACATTTATTCCGAACGAAACCAGTTTTTCAAATCACAAAACTAAAACGTGTTCTAGGTAACAGAATCGGTGCACATCCCACGTATAGTTCTTAACGTAAGGTTATTCGCTGAACCAGTTGATTTTCAAGCATAAAAAAGTCAAGAAATTTATTTTTATCTTTCTATTTATTCTCCAACAGTAATTTTTTTTATTCAAATTCCAGGGCTCGGCGATGCGGCTAAGGCACCATTCAGTCTCTGAAATGCGCATCTCAAAATCGTGGGTTCGAGACTTGAGTTACTGCCGTTGCGTTATCCTTACCGTTATCCCTAGTCCTCCTTTAGTCTAAGTGGAATGAAGTACGGGCGTTGAGAAAAAAAATCAATTTCCTTCGCTGACAGTTACGAATACGATAGAAATTTGAGCACAATCGTTTAACCGGTTTATGTAAATCGTGTCTTTAAAGTCGATTCCGGTAATTTAGGTAACTGAGCAACCGTTTCTGTCGAAGCAAATTCAAAATTAATTTGGCTACAGAGAGACATTACCTTAATTTGTTTTTAAAGAGGAAGGATGTACGTTTGTGTCAGTACCGCTCCGCTATTCAACTGCGCACGCGCAAAGTAGACAAACGCTTTTCGACTTAAACTATTCGATACGTTACCATATCTCTCACAGACTAATCCAATTGGTTTAAATTTTTTTTTAATTTTAAATATACTATACACTATTAAAATTGACACAACAATGACTGCAGCAGCGGCTCCGACTGCTTACTCGATTTTTTCGTCAAAATTCTCTAAACGGAATTTTTAACTGACAATGAGAAATATTTGCATCGTTAAGGTCTTAATTACAAGAACCAGTTAGCACTAACAACACAAGATGAATACACAACTGTCTACAGTATTATAATACTGTAATATAGGAACAGTGTTACAACATCGTAAGAATTACAACAATGAACCACAACAATGGAACGTACCTTCCATTGTTGAGTAAAAGGAATAACAAGACTAGTACATCTTGTTTTGTCCACGATTGTGACTTACAGCGTTGTAACGATATCTTTTAGTCAACGCTCGACGCAGAGTAGATCATGGAGAGAAAATCTTTGTTAAACGATGCGGGATCGCCACATGACTTCAAAAAGTTCAAAAAGAGAGGGGAACTTTCAACACGCATGCGCAGAAATATCGTCGCGTGCTGATTATTACAGCCATCTAGATAATAATGCACACTTAAATTAAAATTCCTCAAGAACTTCGACGGAAGACGATCGTCGAAAGATTAGAAGACTGGTTACTTACTCAAGTAGAAACATCAAAATTTTCTTTTCTCGTTATCTAAAAAAAATTGTGGTTTAGCGAAAATTAAACAGCCTACCTGTTTGCACAAAGCTGCATTTTTCGGGACCATTTTTTTCTTTTAAAAAAATCGTATTTCCTAAAAAAATTATCTCAATTTCGATAGAAGCTCAAATTTAGCCCGAATCAAACACGTATTATGAACCTTTACGTAAAATAAAAGTGATTTCTATTTTATTTTTTTATTTTTGTTTTTTTTAACGTCCGACTATTGTGCACACTTGGGCTAATGCAGACGATGGAATGATTTATAACGTATGAAAATGCCAAGCCCTCGCCGGGAATCGAACCCGGGTCTTTGGGGTGAAAGCCTAGTACGCTATCCACTGGGCCACCGAGACGGCTAAAAGTGATTTCTAACAATCAGCTACTCAGATTACGTCAAAACTATTGCAAAGAAGATGAAATAGTTATTTGTTTTTTAAGACAACTTCCGAAAACTTTATTAACGAATTTCCGTTGAATCAACTATCATGGTAAGACCCAGACCCGGCGCGATCAAAAACTATGCAACACATTTTAAGTGGTCGAGTGTGCGCATTCTACAGGTCGCAATAATTTTGGTTCGATTTGACTAAAACTTGGCGCAAAAATCCATTTTGGTAATTGATTTCGACGAAGCATTTTACCAGTAAAGTAAGAAGGCCTAATAGGATTTTTATATCTAATGTGTCAAAATGCCCTTTGAAATGTACGTAAACTTCGCTGACTATAGCGGTTTTGTGCAAATTTAATTTAGTAGTGTGAGAGGGGTCTTAAAAATGTTCACATTTGATTTTCGAGCCTTTCGTGCCCTACAGCTCAGTAAATATTGAAGATATAAAAAAACCTCACCAAAATTACAACTAATGAAATTATTTTTTTACTGCCGTAGTGCCAATATTAACCGAGACAAAGTTAAACAAACATTTTCACAAAAAAACGAACTTTAAATTGCCAAATTAATTTGTACGTTTGTTCATGAGCTTAAATATTCCGAACAGCTGGACGCGAAATGGACCCGAGGGGTGAAAGGGTGTGTAAAACCATTTTTGTTCTTTTTTGCAAATATCTCTAAAAGTATTAGTCTCAAAAATTCTTATTTTTTTATCGCCATAGTTTCAATATTGTTGTTTTGGTTGTAAAGTTGTCATTTTTTACGCTAAAATTTTTAAAGCATCATATTTCGGTTAATACTGCACTACAGAAATTTAAAAAAAAATCAGGTACTTTAATGAGCAATAATTTTAGTAAGTAAAACTTTCCATATCTTCAATATTTACAGAGCAATATTTGCAGAGCAATATTTACAGAGCAATATTTGCAGAGCAATATTTGCAGAGCAATATTTGCAGAGCAATATTTGCAGAGCAATATTTGCAGGGCAATATTTGCAGGGCAATATTTACAGAGCAATATTTGCAGAGCAATATTTGCAGGGCAATATTTACAGAGCAATATTTGCAGGGCAATATTTACAGAGCAATATTTGCAGAGCAATATTTACAGAGCGATATTTGCAGAGCGATATTTGCAGAGCGATATTTACAGAGCAATATTTGCAGAGCGATATTTGCAGAGCGATATTTACAGAGCAATATTTGCAGAGCAATATTTACAGAGCGATATTTGCAGAGCGATATTTACAGAGCAATATTTGCAGACCAAGAAAGGCTCGTAAATCAAACGTCTTTCACTTTAACCCCTCCCACACTCCTAAATTAAATTTGCCCCGCAGGGGTGTTGCAGACTAGCTGCACCTATGGAGAGGATTTAGACGTCCCTCGCTGTACACACTTAACACTACAACACTACACTTACGACTTTAACACTTTACACTCACACTTACATTTAGGGAGGCGATAATAGCCTCAATGTGCTTTTCGCCTTAAAATAAAAAAAAAATTAAATTTGCACACAAAACCGCTACAGTTTACATACATCTCAAGAATCGTGTTACCACTAAGAATCCGCCATTTTTTTACGCGTTATGGTCTTTCTCCGACTTCGTTTACTGGACAAATTGGACGAAATTCGTTCAACAATTAAAAAAAAAAAATGGTAGCTTTCTTTCTAACACTACTTTGCATACCTGATTTCCTCCCACTTTACTGGCGTTTAAAATCTAGATGTATTAGATGTATCAGCATCGAAATTTCTAATTAATGTAGATTTTAACTCTGGTTAAGATTAAGGGGGGGAACAGATTTACAGAAAATTGTAAAAAAACCATTTATGTTTTCAAGGTTATTTTTATTCTAAAATTTTTTTAAACTCTGCCACGCAATTAAATTTTCTTACTTTTCAGAAATCTGCTTCCATCATGTCAGCGAAACGTGCGGCGATTGTTTCGCAAGTTAAATTTCTCTAACAGTTTTTAATTCAACAGCCTCGTGTCGGTTCCTTGTTCCCACTACTGGGAAGATTTCGTAACTCGCTCCCCACGATACGATTAACACAGGCCGGGCTAGAGGTGCGGGAACGTTACACCAGGATACGGGCGCTGTGTCCTGGAGGACGTGTCGAAGATCAGGGCACACGGACAAGGTCATACTGGTACATGCAGAACTTAGTTCGCGACATTACTGGAGTTCATACACAACGTAGCGCGAATAATTCAATTTAAATTACAAAATTAGGTAATGTACAGCGCGACCTTGACTCGGGGAAAGAAATGTTTTGTCGATTAAAAAAAAAAAAACGAAGCAAGTTCTTTACCCAATAAAATCTTATCACTATTAGTCCGTTTCAAAATGGCCGCCTAATTCGAACTACGTAACGAAATGTTTGTACACGTAATACATAATGTTGATAATTTTATTTTCTCACTAAAAGAAGTAAAAAGTGCGAATCGTTAAAAAAACAATCTACCGATTTTGATAAAACTATCCGTTTTCAGATACTATCGTTCTGACTTGCCCGTGTATGTGAGCGCGCGCTTTTGTGTTTTTGGCACTAAAACCGATTTTGCTTGAACTAGTTCGTTACACGGTCAATTCCGTTTAACCGTTTCCAAAATGGCGGCCACATGGAAAATCTTGAAATATTCATCGCTTATCCTATTTTACCTTATCCTATTACCTTATTATATCATATATATATATACCTATTATACCTTATATTATCATTACCTTATCCTATTTTACGAAAAATCCATATTTCACCATCGGCGTTAAAATCTACAGCATAAATAATCGCTTTCAATGTCAGATTCCTTCAAACGAGGAATTTAACGCTGTAAAAACAGATTTACAAAAAAAAATTACGAAAACCTTATTGTAGGAAATTTTGCTTCCATCACGTCAGCGAGAAAGCAAAGCACTTTCATCGACCGAGCGAAGCGAAGTCTTTGCTTCAACTCGACCGTTCGGCATTCGTTTTATTACGCACTTTTGTCCAAAATGCATTTACCGAATGTTTTGAAATTTGTTACGGAAGTACCTCGTATAAAGCCCAAACGATATGTGTAAGATTTTCTCCATTCACTTCCGTTTCAAAATGGCGGCCTCTGATTTATAACGACTGTACGCAGTTTTGGACAAAAACGTTGACCGATTGTTTCGAAATTTGGTACAAAATACCTTGTGTAAAGCCCGAACGTAGTGTATTATTTTTCATTCACTTCCTTTCAAGATGGCGGCCTATGATTTACAATGACGACTGTACGCAGTTTTGGACAAACGCAATGACCGATTGTTTCGAAATTTGGTACAAACTACCTCGTGTAAAGCCCGAACGTAATGTATTATTTCTCATTCACTTCCGTTTCAAGATGGCCGCTTTTGATTTACAATGACGACTGTACACAGTTTTGGACAAACGCAATGACCGATTGTTTCGAAATTTGGTACAAAGTACCTCGTGTAAAGCCCGAACGTAGCGTATTATTTTTCATTCACTTCCGTTTCAAGATGGCGGCCTCTGATTTACAATGACGACTGTACGCAGTTTTGGACAAAAGCAATGACCGATTTTTACGAAATTTGGTACGAAAATATCTCGTGTAAAGCCCGAACGTAATGTATTATTTTTCATTCACTTCCGTTTCAAGATGGCCGCCTCTGATTGAACAACAAGTGTACACAGTTTTGGCAAAACGCACTGACAATTTGAAAAGCATAAAGCCCGAAAGACGTTTGTGTACTATTTTTTCAATTAACTTCCGTTACAAGACTTCGGCCTCTGGTTTAACGACGGGTGTAGCTTTCGGCTGTTTCCTGTAATACTGGCTGAACGGCAACACCTATCAGATATTCGTGGGGGGACAAATGGATGCCCAACCTAAGCCCAACCATTTCAAAGTCCTCCCCCGTAGGAGGGTGCAGACTAGCTGAGAGGATTTAGACGTTCCTCGCGGTACCCGAATTTAACACTTACGCACTTACACTCACACTTACATTTAGGGAGGCGATAATAGCCTCAATGCGCCTTTCGCCTTAAAATAACAATAACCTATCATAATTTTTACCGCTTCATGGAGAAAGAGCTAAAAAGTTGGTCCAGTAACATTTTTCATGAATATTACTGGCGGTTAAATTGGCGAAAAGGTTACGAGCGTTGTCGTGGAGCGCTCTGTGTACTAATTACAAACATACAGCGAGACTGTTGTTCTTTGAAATACCAGCAAAACTTTGTGTATTTTAATTAAATTCTGTTTTAAAGTTTAGTAACTAAAGCATGCTAAGAATACTAACAGAAGAAAGAAAAATGGTTACAGTGTAAAAGATAATAAACACAGCAATTTGAAACTAATCGAGACGAATAAATAACAAAACCACAATCGATTACAACAAACACACAACCTGCTAGAATTAACCTCCACTACACTTCGCACTTCCTAACCCAGTACATGCGTCCACTACACACTTCACTAATCAGCTGATTGGATACGATTCGTCCCAGTTCCGAACGGCTGACCGGAGACCACCGAAGGTACCGCACGAGCTCGCAACAAGTGAATCCCGGGAACGGAAGATCCTGAAGCCGAGGGAAACCGTTCCGCATGGCTGCCGCCCGTCTCCCCCCCCACCCTCCGGCTGGGCTCATTTCCACGACTCCTCATGCACAACGCACACACACATACACAATTACCTTATTAAAATGCAAGAAAAAATGGTTCGGTAATTATAATACGCTGTTGGGTACAGTCACCGCCGAAAGTATGGACGGTGAATAATTTCGGTTATTGTGAATCAGGTCGAGTTGTTTGTGATTTTTGAAGTGAAGCTTTTAATGTTAGCTTTGGCGAGAGGAGTGGATAGACAAGAGTTTCTTTAAAGAACGAAGCAAACGAATTTCGTCACTTTCTTTTTCTTCCTCTTTTTCGACAACAGTACACGCGTATTGTACGAAAACGTTGTGTTGCTTTGGTTTCGGTATGTTTCCTTAGTTGAAGAACACGTTGTAACCGTTTATAATACATTCTAAATCAATATAAACGTTTATAATAATTGTTGTTAATATTGCTAGTTTTCAACAACAGCCTATCAGCTGTTCAATGAAATCAGCTGATCGTTACTATTAATATAACAACTGATCTTTTACTACAACTACAGTAAATAATATCCAAGCTAGGTTCACGTGTTTATCTATTTAAACGAAGATATCTTTTTAAACATATCTTCAAACTAATTATATATTGAGCAAAGATAACATTAACGAAAGCTTCGTTTCGGTCGGTAATTTCACGAGTTCCACACGTGTACATTTTTAATGTTTGTTAAAACATCGTCAATTTCTCAAAGATGTAATCTGAAAATGCAGATTATAGTTTTTGAAAAAAAATAATGGATTTTGATTCACAATAAGCTGATCTTTATTCAAACTTGGTCCTTATTTTCTCTATCGAAAAAGTTTGTGCAAAAGGTGATTGTAAAAAAAAAATCGAACTCAATATTTTTACAATCTCTTCACTTCTGAGTAAAAAAAAACTGTTTTTATTTGGACATCTGTGTACCTGTTACGTTCACAGTGACTAAACCAAGTAACCTATTATTATGAAATCTTGCACATAGAACATGAGTCTGCTTAAATTTTAGAACATGTTTTAATAAAAAAAAAGGTCGCAAAGCCCTTCTTTAAAACTAAAATAATTCTTACAATTACATTCGTATTTCTTGAAAGTATACGATTGCATCCTGTTTTGACTGTTCCTTAATTGGAAATTTACAATAACAAAAAACAAAAACCAAAAAAACTGTAGAAAACACTACACAAACTTTCTTCCATTCGGTTCGTTCATCTTAAAATCCGTCTCAAAATTATTGACAAAAAAACCTGGCAGACGGTTTTTTCTCAAAATTAGTTTATTAGATTTTTTGTTGTTATTTTAAGGCGAATAGCACATTGAGGCTATTATCGCCTACCTAAATGTGTGAGTGTAAAGTGTTAAAGTCGTAAGTGTAGTGTTGTAAGTGTAAGTGTGTGTTAGACTCGGGTACCGCGAAGGACGTTTAAATCCTCTCAATAGGTGCAGCTAGTTTGCACCCCCTGCAGGCTAGTTTATTAGATTTTGACAACATATTGAAAATATACAGAGAATTATAATTCAATGCAGTGTAAAAGATTATAAATAAAATAAAATAAAATTTAAGGTTCAAAAATAAATCGGGTAAATTCCAAAAGCTATTAAAATCTAAAAAACCGATTTGGTAAGTCAGGCAGATTTTTCGATAGCTCCTGAACATTTTGGGGGGGATATAGCTACTCATATTTCTGTAGTACTTGTGAACTGCATATTGAGTTAAAATTTCATTAAAATCGTTCGAGCTGATTTTTAAGATTTTGTTAACAAACAAAATTTACAAAATTGTTCAACAAAATTGTTGTTTGTAGATTTTTACAGCTATAAAAATGGTTTCCAAGATGAACAAATCTCTTTAAATTTATCGAAATCGTTCATTTAGGGGACAGATCGCCTTTGAGGGGAGAGATCGTATGTTGGAAAAATCTGGAGACATAGTATGGTATACAGATGGCTCCAAGACAAAGTCAGGCACTGGTGCTGGGGTGTACGGTCTGAGACCGGGGTTAAGGAAAGTAATTACCCTGGGACAGCATACAACAGTATTCCAGGCCATTAATGACTGAGTTTGGGAGAACTTGGATCGGGGCTTCAAGAAGGCACGTATTCATATTCATACCGATAGTCAGGCGGCAATAAAAGCACTTGCGGGTCCTATAATACAGTCCAAGCTGGTCTGGGAGTATCGGAAGAACCTTGACGCTCTGTCGTTGGGTAACCGGGTAACTCTTCACTGGGTTCCGAGGTGTAGGGGAGTTGAGGGTAATGAGGAGGCAGATCGACTGGCTGGACTTGGATCTGCATTTGAGTTTATTGGACCTGATCCGGCTTTAGGGATTTCTCTATCGTTGGCCAGGTCCGCCATTAACGGGTGGATTACAAGTCAATACCAGGTAAGATGGGACAACCTTCATGGGCATTCCCATAGTAAACGTCTCTTAAGTAAAATTCCATTTGGAGGACTTAAAGGGGCAACAGATGTGCTGGGCAGAGCACAACTCAGGAGGATCATGGGGGTCATAACAGGGCACTGTGGTCTGAAAGTGCACATGAGCAGGATAGGTGTGTACCAAGGAGAAACCGTGTGTAGATTGTGCAGGAAGGAGGAGGAAACTGGAGGTCACATAATATATGATTGTGAGGCTCTTGCTGGTAGGAGGCTAGGGGTTTTTGGTTTCCAACACCCTAGGGAGTGAGCTAGTCAGTGGGTTGTTGGAACTTATTAGGGGCACCAATCTGCTGAAGATTTTTTAGGTTATTTTAAGAGGTAAGTTGCACAATAGGTCAATTGATCGCAATGCCTGGGCTTGAATTACTCCTTCCTCTAGTACAGGGGTCTCCAAACTTTCCAGCCTTAAGGCCATACTGATTACTCCAGTAAGTTCCGAAGGCCAAAACCATATTATCATTGTTGCCGGTGGTAAAAAGTGAAATAGTCCACTGATGAAAAAAAAAATCCGAAAAAGTACGCAACAAATTCATTTCAATAATTTGTTAGTTATTATATACTGAAGTTAAATTTTCTGCATATTATACATGTCTTTACTCATTACAATTCTGTGTTTCTTTATCCAACTTATCACAAAAACAATAACAATAAGCCTACAACAATGTTATGAGTAGTTAGCCCATGACCATATCAATGTAGATGTCATATTAATAATTATTCAACATAAAATTAGAATACTTCAGTAAACTAAATTTAATTTGCTATAAAAAATATGTTCTCTAAAACGAGTTTTCAAGTATGCTAGCTCTCCGCGGGCCGGATGTGGCTCTCGGGCCGTAGTTTGGAGACCCCTGCTCTAGTATATAATCTTAATCTTAACAAACGGGCTTGATTTTTAAAGATTTAAAAAGGTTTCAAGATGAGCAAATCTCGTCAAAATTCATCGAAATCGTTCGGTTAGTGATGCGCACAGATTTAAAAGCAAAAACGTTTTTTTTTCGACTCAGAGGTCTAGAAAACTGAAACCGAACAGATCCGCCAAAACACATTTTCATACGTAAAAACTAACGTGTCCACAAAAAAAAATATTTACTTACAATCGTTAATATTATCCTACTTTAAATTCAGATAAACCATTTGGAAGGCGGGATAAAACCACAGCTGTCCAGCAAAAACAGCTGTATTTATACGCATGGCCTTGGAAACAGGTGACAGAAGATTAGGCGGGATCCGTACAGCTTGGAGACTTCAACGCTCGGGTAACATCTGCCGGTAAAACTTTCTCCCTGCAGATGAACGTACAAAGTACGTGGTATTGAATAAATCAATGTTTATATACAGGGTGGTCCAATATAGCCACGCTAATAATTCGATTGTAATGTTTGTTCGTATCGCAACACACGATATAGCGCGAACTAAATAGATTCTTTTGGTGTTTAACGTCCGACTATTGTGCACACTTGGGCTAATGCAGACGATGGATGATTTATAGCGTATTAAAATGCCAAGCCCTGGCCGGGAATCGAACCCGGGTCCTCGGGGTAGAAGCCCAGTACGCTATCGGAAAGGACATTCGAGCACAAACCTGAGATAAAATGTACGAAGTACAGTACTTCTTAATCGTTGATTAATTTTATTTTTGGAATAAATAAATATGGTAATAGCGCATGTTGTTCCAATTAAATCTTCCAGATAAAATGTTTAATTATATGCACAATGAAAAATAAATACGGAATTTAAAAATTCTGGAATATCTGATAGTTGATAGCGTACTGGGCTTTCACCCCGAGTACCCGGGTTCGATTCCCGGCCAGGGCTTGGCATTTTCATAAGCTATAAATCATCCCGTCTGCATTAGCCCAAGTGTGCACAATAGTCGGACGTTAAACACAAAAAAATTAGCAAATTATAATTTTCTACGCCGGTCGGGCTTTATTTTAATTATATGTTCGAATATCGCTTTTTCAACCCGCGCTGCCAGTGTCTAGATGAAACAAATTCAATTTTTAATGGCTGAAAAGTCGTTTAGAGGTCGAAGGTATCTACGGGGGGAATTTTAGGTTTCGTGAAGACCAACAACACTGCTAAAAATCGCGAACAAATATCTATTTTGATTTTGATATCACTGAACTGATAAAAATTGCTGTTTTGGGGATGGGTGATTGGTTCATCACCCATAAAGTATTTTCCCATAAACGACCTTCACGTGAAATTAACGCGAATACGTCAAAAGATACAAATTTCTATTCGAAACACACGAACAGATACTAATAAATTGACGAAGATTTTACTTCCTGATTTTTAATTAAAAATTTAACGGAAATACAAAAAAAAAAATTACCGAATACCTCACTCCGAAATCGGGTATTCTTTTGGGAATTGAAATTCTTTTCTGAATACTATTTTAGTGAAATCGATCGAAATCGTCGGAGCTGATTTTCTTAAGAACCGTGTTTTGTAAATGTTGGGGACTTTTTGGCAAAAAATAGCTGTAATGTAATGGTTTTTTTTTACAAAGTAGAGATGTGGCTACTTTCCATCGAAATCCATCCATTTAAAAATAATTTTTAACTCAGGGGATGCGAAAACTGATAATCATATTCGTCTTTTTGACGATCACCATACTTATTGCACAGTTCGCGTAGCGAGAAAATAAAAACTCGACAAACTTTCATTAATTCGCCTTGAGACGAACAAATTCATAACTGCAACTGTTTATATCTGTCTCTAGGCCTAACTAGTCCAAGTCGAATTTCAAGATGGCTCTCAAGACACGAAACACTATTTTAAACTATAACCCCCCCCCCAAAATGCCGATTAAAGGTCAATCAACTCAAAGTTTTGCGTTTCCGGGCCGTTAAATATGCATTTAAGCGTCCAAGCAGAAAGCCATAATAGAGAAAACAACAATGTATCTACAGCGCATGCGTCATTATAATTTTAATTATAGCGGAGACTGTTACAAAAAAGTAATACGACCAATGCGACATAGAGAAAACCCTTCGGACGTAGCTGGTCTGGAGCCGTTTTCTAAATTATTCCTTTCATAACGGCTCATAAAACTCATTTTTACAATGTTTCGCTGTCAAAAACCGCGACTTTTGGTGTTTCCGCGCAATTTTAGGGCAACAAATGAAAAAATTCCGCGTAAATAATCAAAATGTTGTTGAAAAGGATTTTAAAACATCTCGCATCCGACGTCTGAAATTATTCAACTTCAGTCGTTTGTAAAAAATGACCGACACATCTTTAAGCAATAACAATCACGGCACGCAACTGTCTCGCTGACGTGATGGAAGCCACGTTCCCAAAGTAAATCCTTTTTCTTACCTCATTTTCGAAACAATATCACAAAAAGCGCTAAAATCTGCATAAACTAACATTTTCGAATAATTAACAACAAATATAAATAACATATATAATAATATAATATATTCATTTCGGAAGAGGAGAGGAAAAGAAGATCGGAAAGAATGAAGAGCTACTGGGAACAAAGAAAAGTACAGCGCGCAAGAAATGATTGATTCAGCGTACCCCAAAGAGGGTGAAACGAAAAAAAAAAAAAAATATATAATATATTTAATTTTACGTGAGATTCCAAGACACTCCGATTTGTCTTTGTGTGGTGTTGCAGACTCCCCAGACTCCGAGCGTCTGCTGACGTACTTATGTACGGTGGATCGTCCACCTGGGGCAAATTTCACATCGCACATTTCCATGAATAATGAAAGTTATATTTTGAGTGACCCAAAGGTCACAGTGATACAAATTCACTGCTTATACAGAAAATTCACTGCTTGACCAAACTGGCTAAGATAAGTACCAAGGACGAAAGAATAAGATTCCAAGATAAAACCAAAATAAGACCTAAACCTGTCATTTCGGAAGATGAGAGGAAAAGAAGATCGGAAAGAATGAAGAGCTACAGGGAACAAAGAAAAGTACAGCGCGCAAGAAATGATTGATTCAGCGTACCCCAAAGAGGGTGAAACGAAAAGAAGAAAGAATATAATATATTATAATAATATAATAAAATATAAATAATTAATAACAATTGAAAATATAAAAATGGACCCTGACCGCCGACGGAATGATTTCTTAAAAGTTCAACCGACTTTGGTAATTTAAAACGCCAATTTACGCAGTTTTCAATGCAGATTACAATGGTGAAATCATATTTTCACAAACATTCACGACAATAAAGTTATGAATGTTTAAAGATTTAAAGTAGCCGCCATTTTGAAACTTTAGAACGATATTTGCTGGTTAAAGAACTTGTTCAAGCCGTTACCAAAATTAAAATTCGGTAAAAACAGGCTGATTTTCGATCTTTTCGTTTGGGTTCTTTTAATTTTATTGTGATGATTGTTTAAAAATTTCGCAACATTAAATTCTTAAAAATTCAGCCGCCTCGGTGGCCTAGTGGATAGCGTACCCCGAGGACCCGGGTTCGATTCCCGGCCAGGGCTTGGCATTTTCATACGCTACAAATCATCCCATCGTCTGCATTAGCCCAAGTGTGCACAATAGTCGGACGTTAAAAAATAAATAAATAAATTCTAAAAATTATCATTTTTAAACAATGTCAAACAGGACTTTTATACAATTTGTAAGTTAGTAGATTTTTTCTTTTTAGAAGCTAACATTATAAGGTTAATTTCCAACCCTTGAGACCTAAGCCTCCCTTTATCTTCTCCCTACACCCCTACAACCCTTATTAGTTCACCGATTACGCTGTACCTTTCAATTTAGTGGTGGTTTTACGGCACAAGCGGTACGGGTAGGTGGTAACAATTTTCATCAATTTTAAACCCAACCAAATATTAAATTGATTACATAACAGTACCCTCTACCTACTTGTGGCTAACACTTTATTTCCGTCGATTATGGGTTGTTCGAGTTACGTGGGCGGTCTATAGTCTGTTTTATGAAAGATTTTTTTTTACTTTAAATCGAAAAGCACATTGAGGCTATTATCGCCTCCCGAAATGTAAGTGTGAGTGTAAAGCGTTGTAGGTGTAAATGTGTGTTACACTCGGGTACACTAAATAGGTGCAGATAGTCTCCAATCGCCCTGCGGGGTCAGCTGATCGTTACGAACTGATATAAAACAACTGATCTTTTACTATTCCATATTTGTCAAAATTAAATTAACGATTAACACACACAGTATGTGTGTGTGCGTATGTTTGTATGTGTGAGGTGTGTGTGTGTGTGTGTGAATGTTTGTATGTGTGAGTTGCGTGTGTGTGTGTGTGTATGTGTGTGTATGTATGTGAGTGAGTGTGTGTGTGTTTGTGTGTGTGTGTGTGTGTGTGTGTGTGTGTGTGTGTGTGTGTGAGTTGTGTGTTGTGTGTGTATGTGTGTGATTGTATGTGTGTGTGTGTGTGTGTTTGTATGTGTGAGTTGTGTGTGTGTGTGTGTGTGTGTGTGTGTGTGTGTGTGTGTGTGTGTGTGTGTGTGTGTGTGTGAGAGAGAGAGAGAGAGTGTGTGTGTGTGTGTAGGTTTGTATGTGTGTGTTTGTATGTGTATTGTGTGTGGGTGGTGTTTGTATGTGTGAATTGTGTGTGTGTTGTGTGTGTGTGTGTATGTGTGTCTGTGTTTGTATGTGTGAATTGTGTGTGTATGTTTGTGTGTGTATGTGCGCGCGTGTGTGTGTGGATGTGTGTGTGTGTGTGTGTGTGTGTGTGTGTGTGTGTGTGTGTGTGTGTGTGTGTGTGTGTGGGTGGGTGGGTGTGTGTGGGTGTGTGTGTGTGTGGATGTGTGTGTATGTGTGTCTGTGTTTGTATGTGTGAATTGTGTGTGTGTGTGTATGTTTGTATGTGTGAGTTGTGTGTGTGTGTGTGTGTGTGTGTGTGTGTGTGTGTGTGTGTGTGTGTGTGTGTGGATGTGTGTGTGTGTGTGTGTGTGTGTGTGTGTGTGTGTGTGTGTGTGTGTGTGTGTGTGTGTGTGTGTGTGTGTGTGTGTGTGTGTGTGTGTGTGTGTGTGTGTGTGTGTGTGTGTGTGTGGATGTGTGTGTGGATGTGTGTCTGTGTTTGTATGTGTGAATTGTGTGTGTGTGTATGTTTGTATGTGTGAATTGTGTGTGTGTATGTTTGTATGTGTGAGTGTGTGTGTGTGTGTGTGTGTGTGTGTGTGTGGATGTGTGTGTGTGTGTGTGTGTGTGTGTGTGGATGTGTGTGTGTGTGTGTGTGGATGTGTGTGTGGATGTGTGTGTGTATGTGTGTCTGTGTTTGTATGTGTGAATTGTGTGTGTGTGTATGTTTGTATGTGTGAGTTGTGTGTGTGTGTGTGTGTGTGTGTGTGTGTGTGTGTGTGTGTGTGTGTGTGGTGTGTGTGTGTGTGTGTGTGTGTGGGTGTGTGTGGGTGGGTGGGTGTGGGTGGGTGTGTGTGTGTGTGTGGATGTGTGTGTGTGTGTGTGTGTGTGTGTGTGTGTGTGTGTGTGTGTGTGTGTCTGACCACTGCGTACATTCGTCGATAAATCGGAGACCGCCATCTTGAAACGGAACTAAACAGAGAAAATGTTACACACATCATTTGGGCTTTATAAACATAATCGTAACAAATTTCAAAAAAATTTGCAAAAGCGTCTGACCACTGCGTACACTCGTCGTCGTTAAATCGGAATCCGCCATCTTGAAACTGAACTAAGTAGGGAAAATGTTAAACACACATAATTTCGGCTTTATTCAAGAAATTCGCAACGAAATTTCAAAACAAACGGTTAACTGCGTAACTGGTTATTGAAAATCAGTAGCCACCATCTTGAAACGGAAATGAATGGGAAAAAATCAAATACATATCGTTTAGGAACTTTCGATATAAAACTTTATAACTTTTGAATAAAAAATAAAAGGAACTTTCGTACCAAATTTCAAAACAATCGCTCAATGCTCAAAACTGCACACACTCGACATCGTTAAATCACTGGCCACCATCTTGAAACGGAAGTGAGTAGGGATCTTACATATACTTTATTCGGGCTTTGTACAATGTATTGTTTATTTAATAAGATAGAAATACGTGATTGCCAAAGTATATAATACATTATACAATGAAATAAGAACAGGCCGATGAAATAAAAATCGGCACAAACGATTCTAATTTTGGAATATAAGCTAAACATTCCCGGGTGTAGGAAAAATGGTTTCAATTAGAAAAACACGTGGTCATATGGGAATCTAACTAAATATTTAATATTAAATTTCAACAGAACGAAACCCGATCACCGTGTGGTACTTTTTTAAACAGAAATACAGTATAAGACCCCTAGCCCTGACGTCACCGCATTACGATCGGTAGATTCCCCCGCACTGCCCAGTCCCGTCTCCAGCCCACAAGGTTGTCTACTCGTCTTGTGTGTGTTTTGAATACCAGATCGTCTCTGCTTTCATTCATTGCATGCTGCTGCTATTCTACCACGCATGCGCAGAACAATCACAATAAATCAAGCTTCCTTTCGAATTTATTCTTCGTTAACAATCTGGGAACGTTTATTGGCGTTTTGAAAGTAAAAATATTACACAAACTTTATCGCGTTCGATTTCTTTACCAAACGAATCCTCCGGAAAATCTGCCTAATTTTATCGAAATCGGTTGCACGATTTTTCTCAATATTTTTGATTTTAATATCCACAGTTAAAACTAAGTGCACAATGTTGATCCGATTTGATTAAAACTGAACATATTTCGATATACGAAAATCCAAGTTCGTCAACCAGAAAAATCCGTTCAACAGTTTCAAAATGGCGGCCATTTCAAATTTTACTGATTTTCACCATCGTAATTACTATTTAAAATTTTGTTGACCACACTAAAATTAGAAAAAAACAAATGTGACAGCGGTCAGGGTTAACTTTCGTATTTTCATGTCAGGCATTCGCTTCCACCACGTCAGCGTTGCAATTATGTTTATTTATATTTGAATGCAAATTTCGTTTCCATAAATCTCAGAAAATGAAATATTCCAGAACATTTTTTAAACCCTTATCTGAAAGTGTAAATTTTCAATTAATTCGTTGAGGAAATCGATAATAACGAGTATTATATATATATATATATATATATATATATATATATATATATATATATATATATATATATATATTAGAAGTAGGCTACCAGCTCACCGACTACACTTTGCCTCGGTGGCCTAGTTGAAAGCGTACTGGGCTTTCACCCCGAGGACCCGGGTTAGATTCCCGGCCAGGGCTTGGCATTTTCATACGCTATAAATTATCCCATCGTTTGCATTAGCCCAAGTGTGCACAATAGTCGGACGTTAAACACCAAAAAAAAAAAAAAAAAAAACCAGCTCAGCGATAAATAATAAATATTTGTAACAATGCATGAATGGTTCTTTTTCACCAATGCAAATTTACCTCCTTTTAATTCCATTAAGGAATGAATTTTGAAAAATGCTGAAATGAGTGCTTCGAGATATGTATTTTAGATTAATTACGTTATTTTTCAAGAAAATCCGATCAAAATATATTTTTCCAATGCAGACTGTTATAACACAATACACTAATGAAATTTTAAAATGCCGAAATACTTTTCGTTACTTATTTTTTACAGTATTTATTTTAATTCTCAATAAAATCTCCCTTTTTACACCTCTACGTGCGACCTTGAACATTGCAAAGTCCCTTCTCAGTGCACGTTTTTTTTATCAATACGAAGGTATCCTCAAAATTTACAAACACGATATTAACTGAAGGTGTAATTTAAATTTTTACGTACTTTTTTTTATTGAATAAATATTCATCCGCGGCATATTAAATTTTTTACGATAAGTTACGATTTTATGCAATTTTTACGGAACTATTATGACGTCATTGCTGTATACAATAGCCGCTTCGGTGGCCTAGTCGATAGCGTACTTAGGCTTTCACCCCGAGGACCCGGGTTCGATTCCCGGCCAGGGCTTGCATTTTATACGCTATAAATCATCCCATCGTCTGCATTAGCCCAAGTGTGCACAATAGTCGGACGTTAAACACAAAAAAATGCTGTATACAACTGCTACACGTACTACGCCAAGTGTGACGTCATTGCTCATTGCCACCAGTGTTCATGCGGGTTATCACAATCTCAGAATCATTCGAATTTCAGCGTATGACCGTGTTCTTAAAGTAAAAAAAAAGTTTTTATTGCTTTTATGTCGTATTATACGCAATTAATTGATCGTTTTCGCCATGAAAAAACAGTAAAGATATTTCGTGCAATAATTTTGAGGTTATGCGGGTCACCTATATTTTCCGTTTATTTAAACTTCCGTACTTTTATACTTTTATTACTTTTGGGCTAGGAGTGAAGCGTTTTGGCGGGAAAATTACCCGAAAGTGCAGACTGACCAAGCCTTTTCTATATACAGTAAAGTATTCAAGAGCATTCGATTAAGTAGTCCAACGTTTGTTCCACTTAACGAAACCTCAACATTTTTCAATGACTTTAACGATACATATTCAAATATCGTAGCGAAGTACGGGTATTCAGTTATTATTACATTTTTATTTTAAGGCGAAAAGCACATTGAGGCTATTTACTAAATGTAAGTGTGCGTATAAAATGTTAAAGTTGTAAGTTTAGTGTTGTAAGTGTAAGTGTGTGTTAGACTCGGGTACTGCGAGGGATGTCTAAATCCTCTTAATAGGTGCAGCTAGTCTGCACCCCTGTGGGTTCCCTAAATGTAAGTGTGAGTGTAAAGTGTTGAAGTCGTAAGTGTAGTGTTGTACGTGTATGTGTGTTAGACTCGGGTACCACGAGGGACGTTTAAATCCTCTCAATAGGTGTAGCTAGTCTGCACCCCCTGCGGGTTCTCTAAATGTAAGTGTAAGTGTAAAGTGTTAAAGTCGTAAGTGTATTGTTGTAAGTGTGTGTGTGTGTTAGATTCGGGTACCACGAGGGACGTCTAAATCCTCTCAATAGGTGCAGCTAGTCTGCACCCCCTGCGGGTTCTCTAAATGTAAGTGTAAGTGTAAAGTGTTAAAGTCGTAAGTGTATTGTTGTAAGTGTAAGTGTGTATTAGACTCGGATATCACGAGGGACGTCTAAATCCTCTCAATAGGTGCAGCTAGTCTGCACCCCCTGCGGGTTCCCTATATGTATGTGTGTGTTACACTCGGGTAACGTGAGGGACGTCTAAATCCTCTCAATAGGTGCAGCTAGTCTGCACCCCCTGCGGGTTCCCTATATGTATGTGTGTGTTACACTCGGGTACCGTGAGGGACGTCTAAATCCTCTCAATAGGTGCAGCTAGTCTGCACCCCTGCGGGTTTTCTAAATATAAGTGTAAGTGTAAAGTTTTAAAGTCGTAAGTGTTACAACAGTAAGTGTAAGTGTGTGTTAGACTCGGATACCACGAGGGACGCCTAAATCCTCTCAATAGTTGCAGCTAGTCTGCACCCCCTGCGGGTTCCATATATGTATGTGTGTGTTACACTCGGGTACCGCGAGGGACGTCTAAATCCTCTCAATATGTGAAGCTAGCCTGCACCCCTGCGGGTTCTCTAAATGTAAGTGTGAGTGTAAAGTGTTAAAGACGTCAGTGTAGTGTTGTAAGTGTGAGTGTTAGACTCTGGTACCGCGAGGGTCGTCTAAATCCTCTCAATAGGTGCAGCTAGTCTGCACTCCCCTGCGGGAAATTACTATTACATACAGGCTCGTTCCGATACATGAAGCGTTGAACAGGTTAGGTTATGCGAAGTGGCAGCCGCTTGTAGACTCATAAACACGCCTTCTTCACTTTAATTTAGGTGAAGGTTATTTATGACGGACCCGAGAACTATATTTCACCTCGGTTTTAGGACAGGCGGTGTTTTAGCGCAATCTTTTTTAAAAAATATAATTTTCCGGTCGATTTTTAACAGCTTCAATTAAATCGGAAAGCGATTCACGATTTTGAAAAATAATTATATTAACGGGTCGGCCTAAATTAAATTGCACTCGCGGTAGAATTAGTTGAAGGTGATCACGTTCGGGTGATTATAGACTTCGATGGGATTTGGTACGTTGGTGAGTTATCTCAACGCTGTTACCTGATGTAGTTTGTAGGTAACTGTTATTTTTTTGCGTGGGTTTTATTATAGCGTTATACTTTTGTTCAAGTGATCAAACATTTAACTGTTAAAAATTGTACTTTCTCGGTATACGAAGTACAGTTTGGGGATGGCGGAAAAATTCGACCTTGGAAAAATTTATCGTTGTAAAATTCATTTCAGACTGTATGCAATTTGAATGATGATAACTATAGTGAAATTAGATGTTTTGTTATTTGTATTTGTATGAAAACAGTAATAATTTTTTTAAGATTTGGAACGACCGCCATTTTGAAACCGTTCCAAGGATTTCGCTGTTTAACGAACGTATCCAAGCTGTTACCAAAATCGATTTTTGTGCCAAGTTTACATAAAGAAATACTATACGTCTAACGCATATACAGCTCTCTCTCTCTCTCTCTCTCTCTCTCTCTCTCTCTCTCTCTCTCTCTCTCTCTCTCTCTGTGTGTGTGTGTGTGTGTGTGTGTGTGTGTGTGTGTGTGTGTGTGTGTGTGTGTGTGTGTGTGTGTGTGTGTGTGTGTGTGTGTGTGTGTGTGTGTGTGTGTGTGTGTGTGTGTGTGTGCGTGCGTGCGTGTGTGTGTGTGTGTGTGTGTGTGTGCGCGTGCGTGCGTGTGTGTGTGTTGTGTGTGTATGTGTGTGTGTGTGCGCGCGTGTGTGTGTGTGCGTGTGTGTGTGTGTGTGTGTGTGTGTGTGTGTGTGTGTGTGGTGTGCGTGCGTGTGTGAACGAGGGAATTTTTTTTGTTTAGCGATTACTAAAATGTATTTTTAAAGTGAAAACTTGTATTGTCGCGGTTGAAAAAACACGGTATAAACATTTGCTTTCGCGTCACGCTTCAATCCGTAACGCATAGCTCACATCATATATTGTTCTTGTATACATCTAGCCTGAAAGAGACTACTTCTAAACAGCTGATTTCGCATAATAGCTTCAGTTTCAATTCAATTGAGGTTATGTTTATTGTTCTTGTTAATTTTAAAACTGTGTATTTTATAAATTTGTATTGTTAAATTTTTTTAATGTATATGACCTGTACTAATTTCTGACACAAATATTATATTTATTATTATACTTAGACAGTGTAACTGTCAAAATTAGGGTTATAAACTGATTAATTATTAAAGTCCCTTATGTAGCCTAAGATACTCAAATTCATAGTCTGTGACAGTTTCAGTTAATTTTCAAGTTGTGTACCTAAACACACGCAAAAGTTTAAATGAAAATAATTTTCAAGAGTTGCCCTTTCCAGCACGCATCGAAATTTTTATAAAAATAATTAAATCACAATAGTGAAAAAGTATACAGTCAGGCATGCCAAAAGAGGTAGTCACGTCAGTCGACCAGTCCCGCACTGCCTAAGTTTTTATTACTTTCACTAAATAATAACATTAACTAGTTTAAAAACATTAACTGCAGTGAAAGGATTGCATTCATCCGGGACTCACAAAGCGCTAGCAGAGAACTACGTTAAAAGTTTTGAACGTGTTAAATTCGATAGGTGTCAACAATCGATAACAAACTCACAATCGCGCACCATTATACCAGTGGCGGATGCTGCGGCCAGGCTCGTTCTGCTGGCGCCATATCGCGCTTCACCACTCACCAGATGCCCGCAGGCTCTTCAGCGTGTACCGTTACCCCGGTCCGCGGCTGCAAGTTTTTTGTCCATTCAATTCGCTTCGCTCTACGCGTCTCTAGGTAACCACTTCATCTTGTATTTTGTGCTTCGTGAGTTCGTTGTTTTTGTTAACGTCAATTGAGAAGCTACACGAGGCCGACGCCAGATGGTTCTGCTTCGAGGACAGTGATTAAGTCGCAAAGTGCAGTTGCGTTTAAAATAACTTCGATAAATGTTTTGCAATTTGAAAAACGTTTTTGAAGTGAAAAACGAACGCTTGACAGACAAAATGGTTCCGAACTCTGTAATTCCCCACTATTAGTGGTACTTTGCGTTGTTTATAATCCAGAAGATCACACTTGCCGTACTTTTTCCCACACCGATGTGTACAAATTACGTTTTAGTTTTCCGCAATGTTCTGTGTTTAACGTTAACTCCAATTTACATCGACTTGCTTATTACAGAAATCAATAGAGCGCGCATCAATATTCCCTCCAATGTTGACAACGTAGGTGTTCCGCAGGGTTGTGAATTTGATCGTAACATTAAATTAAAGATTTAAACAACACAGGAACTGAGTTACACAACCTAGTTTCGCTTACAACACCGAAAAACATCCACGCTAAATTCCCGAACTTCTTTTCCGGCTTTCAAACAGCCTACGCCTGCGAACCTATCACAATCCCGTCAACCAATACTCGTTTCCGATTGGTTCGCAGTGCTCGCGTATCTCGGGTCTAAAGTACGCTAGATTACGTTTCTGTCCAGGCACCACATTGCATCTCCCGTAACACTAGCTTCATCCTGATCGGTGCGTTCTTTCGCTGGTTTCAACGGAGAAATTATGGTTCCAGTCATAATTTCGAGTACAAATACAGGTCGAAATCGTTGTTCGGCAGAACACCGAGGAGGATCACCCACTACAGGACAACTACACGACACCCGGAACTACTTCATCAACTTGCTCGGGCGGAAATAGGAGGAAGCTAACCAAATAGAAAATACGAACTTCTTACTTACCACCATTCCGACCCGGTAAAAGTCCTTCAACTGTTTCTCATCCAGACTACGACAGATTCAAAAATCAAGTCGGTGTATTAACACAAAATACAACTGAAATCAACGATAGCGTTCACGGTTTATCTATCTTCTCAAACCCTATTTTATAAAATTTCGTTACGCTGACTTGAATTCATATAGGCCTATGATCAGAATTTTTTTTATAAATTTCCCTTTCAGACAGGATTTGTAAAAGCGACAAGGACCTTTAGGTATATAAAAATCTGAATCTTTATTTGACCTCATAGATAATTAACAAAGTTTTCCTTTGTTGCAGACTAGCTGCACCTATTGAGAGGATTTAGACGTCTCTCGCGTTACCCGAGTCGAACACACTTAATTGTGTTATAAGTTTAATTACTTATAACACTACACTTACGACTTTAACACTTACATTTAGGGAGGCGATAATAGCCTCAATGTGCTTTTCGCCTTAAAATAACAAAAAGCGAAGTTTTCCTTGCAAATCACCTATTTCAGAGAGTTTATTTAATATGTCTTTGTTTCTACTAAAATATTCTTTTATGTATTACATATTTTACTCCTAATTTTATTATTATCCTGTGATTCCTATACCACAGTATTTCCTGTTAGCTTATTAATTTCTTTACTTTTCTCTTCCCTTCTTTTCGGCTCAAAACGTTCTTCGACGTCTTCCGATTCATTTTCCCCTGTCATTCCACAAATGTTAATCCAATCTCCTCTCTCTCACTTCCTTATCAATTCCTTTTCTCCAACTAAGTCTCGGTCTTCCTCTTTTTAAGTCTGCGACCATATGGTTTCCATTTTAATTTCTTTACTTTTACATTTTATAAATTAACCAGTGCATATTTTGTGTTTGACTTAAGTTCCAGTGTTATCTAACAGTCTACCATTCTGCCCGTCCCCTGAGACACTTCACCGCGGTTCCTAATGAACTTGTACTTCCCCTCCCCTCTGTATGGCTGGCTTAGTTATGTTTGTCTCTCTGTAGCTTAGTCCATCACTTGTTAATCGGTAGTGCGTAATGGTGGATTAAAACTTTGTTAAACAACCAAGGAAGTAAAAATGATTACGAAAAGTGTGGATCATGGTTTAACCACACTACCCAGTCACACTACCAGTCACATGATCCAGCCACATTATCCAACCACACTACCCAGCCACATGATCCAGCCACATTACCCAACACTGTACCCAGCCACATGATCCAACCACACTATTCACCACACTACCCAGCCACACTACCCAACACACTATCCAGCTACATTACCCAAAACACAATCCAGCCACATGAACCAGCCACACTACCCAACCACATTATTCAGCCACACTACCCAACACACTATCCAACTACATTACCCAACACACTACCCAGACACACAACCCACCACACTACCCAGCCACATGATCCAGCCACACTACCCAGACACACAACCCACCACACTACCCAGCCACATGATCCAGCCACACAACCCAGCCACATGATCCAGCCACATGATCCAGCCACTTGATTCAGCTACACTACCCAGACACACAACCCACCACACTACCCAGCCACATGATCCAGCCACACTACCCAGACACACAACCCACCACACTACCCAGCCACATGATCCAGCCACACAACCCAGCCACATGATTCAACCACTTGATCCAGCTACACTACCCAGACACACAACCCACCACACTACCCAGCCACATGATCCAGCCACACAACCCAGCCACATGATTCAACCACTTGATCCAGCTACACTATCCAGCCACACTACCCAACACACTATCCAGCCACGTGATCCAGCCACACGATTATGCCACACAATCCCGCGGTCATATGTAGGCATACGAACACAATATAGTTCTACTGAAGCACATCTATAATTATGTTTTCAATTCAATACGCCGCGAGGGAAATTAATTTATTGAAATGAATCAACTATTTACAGCTTCGCAGAATAATTACATGCCGAGTGTAATTAACTGTTCTCAGAACAATGGCGGCCTAGATGCAATTGTTTACAAAATAATGGCGTTATCTGTCAAAGGATCGCGGGTTTCTTCATTGACCATGAGTTTTCTTGTTTGTGGGTGGTGGTGGGTGTGGTACCACCTTTGTAAAAGGACTAATAAACATACCGTATGGTGGGAAAATACAAACGGAAAGAGAACATTAATTAGTATTCTTAAAGCGCGGCAAATAAGAGAACTTTTCTTTAAAATATTGCGTGGAATAATAGTTGAAGTGGAGGAAAGTGATAAAGGAACTTGCTGTTCTTCTTAGTTCTTCGAACCTGAAATGGCGAGAAAAGTAAGGTTCCGAATTAAGAAACAGAGGCGGGCGGAACAGTTCACTGAAACGAACTAATCGTATTTAGTTCATTTATCTAAACGAACTAGTTCGAAATCTACATCAATGATCGAACTAACTCAGTTTTTTTAAACTTAATTTATTATTTACTGGTGTATTTAATATTTCATAATACAGCCTATAGTATTATATACCTTAAGTAGTCATCATTATATTTAAACTTTAATATTAAACTACAATTTACAATGATTCAAGAAAATTCTATAAGTCTCTGACGGCAGGAAAAATACTGTTGATGCAGGTCATTTCATTCGTTCGTGAACTATTGTAGAACTGAACTAGTGAACGAAATGAACTAATCAACTAATCGAACTAAACATTAATAGAATAAACTGAGTCATTCGTTCGCGAATTATTGTGGAATTGAACTTGTGAACGGAATGAACTACAGAACTAATCAAACTAAACACAGTGGAATAAACTGAGTCATTCTTTCGCGAACTATTTTAGAGCTGAACTAGTGAACGGAGTGAACTACTGAACTAATCGAACTAAACATAATGAGTCATTCGTTCGCGAACTATTTTAGAGTTGAACTAATGAACTGAATGAACTACTGAACTAATCGAACTAAACACCAGTAGAATAAACTGAGTCATTCGTTCGCGAACTATTGTAGAGTTGAACTTATGAACGTAATGAACTACTGAACTAATTGAACTACACAGTGGCAGAATAAACTGTGTTATTCGTTCGCGAACTAATGTAGAGTTGAACTAGTGAACGAAATGAACTACTGAACTAATCGAACTAAACACTAGCAGAATAAACTGTAACATTCGTTCGCGAACTATTGTAGAGTTGAACTAGTGAACGAAATGAACTACTGAACTAATCGAACTAAACACTAGCAGAATAAACTGTGACATTCGTTCGCGAACTATTGTAGGGTTGAATAGTGAACTGAATGAACTATTGAACTAATTGAACTACACAGTGGCAGAATAAACTGTGTTATTCGTTCGAGAACTATTGTAGAGTTGAACTAGTGAACGAAATGAACTAGTGAACTAATCGAACTAAACATAATGAGTCATTCGTTCGCGAACTATTTTAGAGTTGAACTAATGAACGGAATGAACTACTGAACTAATCAAACTAAACACAGTGGAATAAACTGAGTCATTCTTTCGCGAACTATTGTACAGTTGAATTTGTGAACGGAATTAACTACTGAACTAATCGAACTAAACACTAGTAGAATAAACTGTATGTTATAATGTGTAGGCATGGTCTGTACTGTAATGGTAGGCGCCATGTATGCCGAATCACTATTATTATTAGAATAACGTACTTTAATAGTTGTTTTTAATTATTCTGCATATTGTAGCAGTTGATGTATTTTAGTTTCATAAGAAGCCGTAAGGAGCGCTGAATTACATATTTCACCACGAACTAGTTCGCGAAATAGATCACTTGACAGAATAGTTCATTTACCCGTTCGTTCGCGAACGCACCTCTATTAACAACCCAACAAACTTTGACTCAATCAAGAATAATTATGGTTTTATTTATATTCCGATACAACGTACTGAGTTATGAATCTCCTTATTACATATTTATAGGCAAGGCATTACGATCTGAACCTTTATGGCTTTTGAAGGTGTGTCCGATCGTTCCATCTTCGTCTATCCCAGTCTCTTCTGCCCACGGCGTGCGAAGTGGACACTTCAAAGAAATATTGCCTGATTAAATTCAATATCTTCGACAATCTTGTTCATTTGTATTTAATTTTCGTAGGTGATCCAGCCTTTCATAACCAAAAAGAGTTCTCGAAAGTTCAGCCTCTTTTGGTCAACGAGAAGTTTACCTGTTTTCGTCAAATTTAACTTTGCGGTAGCGACCGCCATTTTCTTTTTCCTAAATTTATTCAAAATCGCTAAGAATGTATTGAGGAAGTTCTATTGTTTTTGTCCAAAAAATGTTGAAAATTTAAACTACTGTGCACTAACTCTCTTAAATGCCCAATTCTATCAGGATATAACACATTTTTTCATCTCCAGCTCTGTGCACGTACATTTGTACTCACGGACCTGAAAACGTATCGAGTACTGTAAATAATCATAATTAGTATTAAAATCTGCTGCATATATTAGAATTTACACTTTAAATAAATAGATTTTCTGCTTAACGTCCATACTTTATACCATTTAGACTAATGATTTTTTTTTTTTAACGTCCGACTATTGTGCACACTTGGGCTAATGCAGACGATGGGATGATTTATAGCGTATGAAAATGCCAAGCCCTGGCCGGGAATCGAACCAGGGTCCTCGGGGTGAAAGCCCAGTACGCTATCAACTAGGCCACCGAGGCGGCTTTAGACTAATGAGGACGAGTGCTTAGTGTTAACGGGTTAACGGTACGGGAAAAGCAACGGGAGCAACTGAGGCTCGAATTAAGAACATGTAGGTGCGCAGATGAGTGACGCAGTAGACTGACCGATGCTTTAGCCACTTCGACCACCGAACTCCTTAAAAAAAAAATATAAATACTTATTTATGTAGTTTATTACGCTGTATCCGATGGTAAAATTATATTTTCAAAAACAATTGAAGAAAAAGTTATAAATGGCCGCGATTTTTTAATTTATTGTATGTTTGCAGTTTTTTTTAACAGAGCAAATTTTTTTATTTCAAATGTTATCAAGATGTTAACTTGCACTTGTGACGTCACCAACAAGCCATCTTCTGGTAAATCTGTCTCCTTTACTGAATACACCAATTTTTCAGCACACAAATTCCACCTACCGTAAATTCACTCACAGCCTACATCGGTTCAGTTCCGGTGCTGGCGCCTGACGCGTGGCTCGGGGCCAATACCAACCTAACAACAATTAAAACCCACAACACAAGTACCTAATTAATCGTACAGTGCATGCCACGTTTTTCTCAGCGCCGTTAAAGAGATTATCGCGAACATGTCGTACATACCCACCCCCCACTGTCTGAGAGGCAAAATGTTGACTGAATCACTTAGGTCGCGATGATATTGACGATTTTTCCTTTTTTTAGTAGCAAAAATTGAAAAAACATTGTTGTCCAAAGTTGTTCAAATTCTGTAGAGACATTAACAAATGTCTATAGCGTAACATAATCTATTTGAACTGTTGTAGAATAAAATCTGACAAAGTTAGGCACTTTCAAATGTAGCTAGTAGGAGAAAAAACTTCATACAAATCGTGTTTTCGGTAGATTTATAGAAATATATTTACGTTCGAAAATACGTTAACGTCATTGACATAGATTTATAGACAAAAGCACACGCTTAAATTTGGTGTACTTGAAATTTCCGCACACCATAACCGATGGGACGTTATACGAGGTGTGTTCAGAAAGTAACGAGAATTTTAATTTTTTGAACAAAATATTTATTTATTCTTCTACATTGATGTTGTCGCCTTCAAAAAAGTCCCCATTGGAGATTATCCACTTGTGCCAGCGCTTCTTTCAATCCTCGAAACACTTCTCAAACTCGATCTTTGAGATAGCCTTTAGTTCTTTCAGCGATGCGCTTTTAATGTAAAACGACGGCCCTTTAAGGTTCTCTTTATTTTTGGACATAGGAAAAGGTCACACGGAGCCATGTCTGGCGAATATGGAGGCTGAGGCATCGTTACAGTATTGTTTTTGGACAAAAAATCACGAACAAGCAACGAAGTGTGAGCTGGTGTATTATCGTGGTACAAAAGCCATGAATTGTTTTTCCACAGATCCGGGCGTGTTTTTCGGATTGCTTCACGCAAACGGCGTTGAACTTGTAGGTAGTACTCCTTATTGACCGTTTCATCTGGTGGCAGGAATTCATGATGCACTATGCCATTAATATCGAAGAAAACAGTGAAGGCTATGCCATAACCTTTACGTTCGACCGCACTTGTCGAGCCTTTTTCGGTCTTGGCGAGCCAGAAATGCCTCCACTGGGATGATTGAGCCTTAGTTTCGACATCATATCCGTAAACCCATGTTTCGTCACCTGTTATAATACGTTTCAGTAATTCTGCATCGTCGTTGACTTCATTTAGTGACTCCTCGCCGCTGTTTTTGTTCAAAATTCAACAATTTTGGAACGAATTTTGCTACCACGCGTTTCATACACAAAACATTGGGAACAATGTCATGACATGATCCCATCGATATGCCTACATCATCAGCGACCTCTCTAATTGTGATTCGGCGATTGTTCATAACCATTTCTTTCACTTTTTCCACGTTTTCATCGGTTGTTGATGTGCTGGGGCGTCCAGGGCGTTCGTCATCTTCAACGTCTTCACGGCCTTTTTGGAAACGCTAATACCACTCGTAAACTCTTGCTTTACTCATAACAGACTCACCATAGGCCTTTGTTAACATTTCACACACTTTGTTACACTTTATTCCATTTTTTATGCAAAATTTGATACAAATTCTGTGATCCATTTCTTGTAACAAACGAAAATCGCCGAGCTCATAAAAACATGTCTAACCTTAGTGGCTGTCACAGACAAAGTCAACAATGAAAACAGCTGAAAGTTTTATCATACTTCATGGGCATGTATACCAACATAATAAAAAAAATGTTTGACAATCGGACTCTCCATGCCCGCGATAAAAATTCTCGTTATTTTCCGAACACACCTCGTATTGTCCTAAACTCGCGTGTTTTCTTTCGTGGGCCAGACTACAACTATTTTTTAATATTTGTTTGAAACACAGGATGTACCAATGTTTTTGCGTATTTAATTGTAACTCACAAAGTTACACCGATTTTGATGAGCCTTGATAATGTAGATTTTTCTAATCTTCAATAACATTAAAACATTCGCTCCAATGCAGCATACAAATTAGACAGCTTTTTTTACTATACAGCTGCGTTAGTAGACAGCAATCAAAAGAGGTATACATTCTGTTTTGGTACGGAATTTAAGGAGTCTGAGAAAAGTTCGCATGATTAAAATGACGGTAATCTATTTTGTGGAGATCACATTGCTAAGTTTTGTTGTAAGAAAAAGGGCTTCAACAACCTTGAAATATAGCCTAAACGAACGATATTGCAAAACCATACAAGCGTGCTAAATTTAATCAAGTTGGGCAATTAGTTCAGTCTCCAACGAAGTGCACAGACGGGTCAAAACCACTTTTTTCACTCGGGTGACCCAGTCAGGATCGATTTTCTCCGATCGCCATTCTTTTCTTATCTACCCCTGCGAGAAAATTAAAATCATCAATAGTGAAATTTTTAATTTTTTTAGTACATGCCTTTCCTACCTTGCAAACATTTTATATTTCTGGACGAGTTTCGGAATACTTCCATTATCAAAACATCTTGTTGTGCTCTTTTAAAAACGATCAGAACTTTCCAAACAACGAATCTAGATTTGGGTAAGCACTACAGCGAAAAGTTTTGATAACAGAAGCATTCCGAAACACGTCGACAAGTATAAAATGTTTAAAGCTAGAAAACAGGTGTATGTACTCAAGAAAATAACATTCCTGACTGGAAAAGATATTACATTAAAAATAAATGTTTTCATTTACACACACACAAAAATAAATATAATTTTTTTATTTAATTTTTTCAGTATATATAGCTGCCTTTTCTAATTTCGAACATTTTATATTTCTTGACGAGTTTCGGAATACTTCCATTATCAAAACATTTTGTTGTGTTCTTTTAAAAACGATCAGAACTTTCCAAACAACGAATCTAGATTTGGAAAAGCACTACAGCGAAACGTTTTGATAATGGAAGCATTCCGAAACACGTCGACAAGTATAAAATGTTTAAAGCTAGAAAAGACAGGTGTATGTACTCAAGAAAATAACAACATTCCTGGCCGGGAAAAAATAATACATTAAAAATAATTTTATTCACTTACACAAAAAAAAATATATAAATATATTTTTTTTGTTTTTATTTAACTTTTTTAGTACATAGAGCTGCCGTTCCTAGTTTCAAACATTTTATATTTCTCGACGAGTTTCGGAATACTTCCATTATCAAAAAAATTTGTTGTGCTCTTTTAAAAACGATCACAACTTTCCAAACAACGAATCTAGATTTGGACAAGACTACAGCGAAACGTTTTGATAATGGAAGCATTCCGAAACACGTAAACAAGCATAAAATTTTTCAAGCTAGAAAAGGCAGGTACAGGCTAAGTACTCAAGAAAATAACAACATTCCCGGCGAGGAAAAACATTAAAAATAATTGTTTTATTGAACATTAAACTTTTCAATTTTAAAAGTAGACTAGGTTTAAAGGACATGTAAGATCATTCAAATACGGCAAAAATGATTTAAATTATGCGTCACATTTAATAAAAGAGGGACACATACCTAGAGAAATAGAAAACTCCATGAAGGTACTATATATGGCAGAAAAAGGAAGACGTATGAACATTTTAGAGAACTTGGAAATTTTTAAATCTAAATTAAAGGAAGAAAACATAATAAATGAACAGATATCGTCACAAGCAGGTATTACGTTTAAAAATCAAAAAACATTTCAAAAATTAACAGGAGTGACGACCGTTGAAGAGACAGTTTGAAAGGAGCTAATCAGAAACGAGCGATTTTTGAAGAGCCAATCGGAAGCGAGCACGTCAGGTTTAATGTACACGTGTTGAATAGAGGAGGGGTACGAGGTGGAGATAGAAAATTATAAATAGGACGTGCCATAATATTGGTGACCAGTATAGATATAGTTTTTGAAGATGACGGTTCTCAGAAACGCGTCAACGAAAGTAGAATTGACGAAGCTAGGGAAGGCAGATCATTATACTGAACATAGTAATAATTGTTTTAATTTACAAAAACATATAATTTCGGTTAGGACTAATAATTATTATTAACACTTGTAAGAAAAGTTTGCCTGCAAGATGCAACTTGTCATTTAAAAAACATCTAAAACAATATTTAACAAACGATTGCGTTTTTCAATTTCCCATCCAATGCAGAAAGCGCAAACGCGTCCAGTGTTACGAAATTCATTATCATAATCACGAGATTTAATCATTTTCCAAGAGCGGCCATGCTTACGAAATTGAGCAGTCAACCTTTACAGAATAGCTGAGTGCACGCAACTACGAGTGTAATGACGTCATTACTTAACCGCGGAGACTGCAACGGTGGGATTAGTCAGATTGCCAGCCAATATTCAACAAGAGGAAATGGGGACAGCAGAAGATCAAAAGTACTTGAAACCGAGATTTAAGCAAATATATGGTTATTGAATATCTAAGAGTAGATGCAACAAAAGAATACATTGTCCTCCAAAAAGTACACAAAACGGTGTTTTTGCGAAGTTCTTTCAAAAGAAAACATAAATCAAATCTAACTGCATCGCCCAAAACCAAAAACCAAAAAACCAAAACCAAAAAATGTATAAAATATTATACATAAAATTTTACTTATTTATTTATTTTTTTTTAAACGTCCGACTATTGTGCACACTTGGGCTAATGCAGACGATGGGATGATTTATAGCGTACGAAAATGCCAAGCCCTGGCCGGGAATCGAACCCGGGTCCTCGGAGTGAAATTTTAGTCAGTAATAATTCATATGAATATATAAAATTAATTATAATTGAAAAGAGTGTACAAAAAAAATATCGCCTTACGAGTAAACAAAAAAACATGCTTAAATATAAAGCATATTTATAGAGACTATACAACAGATACGTCTGTTGCTCGTTCAACCGTGCCTATACATACGCAAAATGGGCTGCACATAAAGCGTGCTAACAAGAGAAATCACGTGATAAGTTGTTATTTTGGGCGAACACGTAACTGTTTACACTTTTATATATACAGGGTGATCCAGAAATTCCAAATAATAAATTTTCTAATGAAAAATCATAGTAGATCAATGTATTATTGAAATTTAAATGTAAAAAACATGTCATTTACGAATACATACACAAAGGATAATTCACATAGTTCATTTTCTGCTGTACAGCCGCCATTATAAAAAGCGTGCTCGATATCAGCTGTTAAAGTCTAATTAATTCGACTATCTGCCGCTAGGAACGCTTCAAGCTGCAAGAACAGGAAGTCGTTTGAGAAAATATACAGTACAATTACAGGGTGTCTACCAGCTCCCTCAAGCAAAAATCAGGGACTTTTTCGGGATAAATATTACAAAAACATGGGACCTTGAATTTCTTCGACATTAGCCGTATCGTACACAATATTAGTTCCACGATTAAATACACAAGATGGTATATAATAACCTTAAAATTATGTTTTTTGGAAGCCTACTTGAATTTATGGCTAATATAGGCACATTCTACTATTTTTTCCGTATCACGGCTTATTTATCGGCATTTCGGATCGCAATTTACAAAATCAAAGAGAAGGGAAGGAAATTATTATTTTCTAGGAAAAAAGGGAATTTCAATTCTAAATTCCGGTATTATCCGTGACATCTGGGACCACTTGATAAAATCCTTGTCTTTTATGGGACATCTGGGATATCAGGGACTAGTAGACACTCTGTATTATCTAACTATTGTTGCGGTATCTCTGCCGCAAGATGCCACCACCGACGAGTGCTCATAAGGGAATACTTATGTTTTCCACATTGTTTTCGTTTTAATAATATAAACGGAATAAAAGTACAAGCGAGCTCGACACCAGCTGCAAAAGTCCAAGTTGCAAAAACAGTGGCGGAGACGTTTAAGAAAATAGTACTATTTAACTGTAGTTGAACACTCTGCCGCAAGATGCCGCCAGTAGCGAGCGCTTGCAAAGCTCTCGTAAGGGTTATCATTCTAGTACGTTTATATTCAATGGGTGTAAGCTTCTTACCAAACCAGCTCCAATATTCTCGGTGTTTGTCGTAAAAACGGTCCGCGAACCATCTGGAGGTTTCTTTTCCTTTATTAAACCTTAAAATTACACATTCATCGTAAATGGCAGATCAATGACTGATAACTAAATGACAACGTGACATGGGCTGACATTTAGCAGTCATACAATACTCTACACATCGTTAAAGACTAAAATAAAACCGATTTTGATGAAATTCGGCACACAGACCTGACGTGTTTATTTGTAGGTGACAATTAGTATTATTTGTTATGCTGTTTAGATCAGTCGAACTTCTAAAATCGTTAAAAAAGCATCAAAATTAAAATTTTTTTGTATACGTAATGAAATATGCTCAGAATCGATTTCCAAACAACTTTCAAAACTTCGTTTTATTCGGTTAGTTTTATTTCAATAATTTGCACTCAGTATTTCAAATTAAAAATAGTGCACGTTTTACACATTTTATATACGTTTTGGTTGGGCTCTCTCTATAGCGTAAATCTCTCTATAACGTTCCCTTCAGTGCCGCTATAGAGAGATTTTACTGTAATCAATTTTACTACACTTCGGAAAATGAAAGTGTTTTTGCAACTGTTAAATTTTCAAAGATTTTCGCGCGAACATTTAATACAACTGCAAAACGTAACGTCCCAACCGTTATGACGCTAGAGGGGCTCGCATGTCTTGGGAACCTGAACGCTAGCTCCGTTCTCTTATTGCGCTGCGCCAAACCTAACCTAACCTAACTCTAAGAACGGTTTTCGTGTTACCGTACAATTATTTCCATTATCCGGTCTCGATTTATTAAGATGGCGCCCAATCATGAAGCTGAGCGGTTGACGTTTCACTTTCTCGACAGGATGTCGTACAACTACAAGAGCGGTTAAGAAAACAGGACCAACGGGAAGTCTAGAAAAGTATTCCTACGTATAAAAGAGGTACTATTTTTTTTTAACCGATGCGTACGTTTTTGCATAATTTATTTACTGAAGGCACATATTTAACAGCTAGTTTGGTTGTGGCACTAGCACTTAAATCCGGCCAAAATAAAACGCTTTCAAAACAATAGGAATATAAATTTCGCGCTCGCATAATTGAGTGACCTGTTCAACGTACCGCGCCTCGTTTAGGAGGCATATTTACGAGTACAGGAATACCTCATTAATACCACTTCGGCAGATGGAGTTTATGTAAAATGGCGAGAGTTAACCACTATACAATATTGTAATACTGTGCAGCTTCAATAATCCGGACCTTTGATAATCCGTATTCGAATCTGGCGTAAAAATGAATATCTGCAGCGTCAATAGTTTTTAACAACATAACGTTAAAACTTATTATAGCCTATCAGCTGTTCAATGAAATCAGCTTATCGATACGAACTAATAAAAAACAACTGATGTTTTACTATAACATAGCTAGTTTTTAACAACATAACGTTAAAACTTATTATAGCCTATCAGCTGTTCAATGAAATCAGCTGATCGATACGAACTAATAAAAAACAACTGATGTTTTACTATAACATAGCTAGTTTTTAACAACATAACGTTAAAACTTATTATAGCCTATCAGCTGTTCAATGAAATCAGCTGATCGATACGAACTAATAAAAACAACTGATGTTTTACTATAACATAGCTAGTTTTTAACAACATAACGTTAAAACTTATTATAGCCTATCAGCTGTTCAATGAAATCAGCTGATCGATACGAACTAATAAAAACAACTGATGTTTTACTATAACATAGCTAGTTTTTAACAACATAACGTTAAAACTTATTATAGCCTATCAGCTGTTCAATGAAATCAGCTGCTTCGATACGAACTAATAAAAAACAACTGATGTTTTACTATAACATAGCTAGTTTTTAACAACATAACGTTAAAACTTATTATAGCCTATCAGCTGTTCAATGAAATCAGCTGATCGATACGAACTAATAAAAACAACTGATGTTTTACTATAACATAGCTAGTTTTTAACAACATAACGTTAAAACTTATTATAGCCTATCAGCTGTTCAATGAAATCAGCTTCTCGATACGAACTAATAAAAAACAACTGATGTTTTACTATAACATAGCTAGTTTTTAACAACATAACGTTAAAACTTATTATAGCCTATCAGCTGTTCAATGAAATCAGCTGATCGATACGAACTAATAAAAACAACTGATGTTTTACTATAACATAGCTAGTTTTTAACAACATAACGTTAAAACTTATTATAGCATATCAGCTGTTCAATGAAATCAAATGATCGATACGAACTAATAAAAACAACTGATGTTTTACTATATATAACATAGCTAGTTTTTAACAACATAACGTTAAAACTTATTATAGCATATCAGCTGTTCAATGAAATCAGCTTCTCGATACGAACTAATAAAAACAACTGATGTTTTACTATAACATAGCTAGTTTTTAACAACATAACGTTAAAACTTATTATAGCATATCAGCTGTTCAATGAAATCAGCTTGATCGATACGAACTAATAAAAAACAACTGATGTTTTACTATAACATAGCTAGTTTTTAACAACATAACGTTAAAACTTATTATAGCATATCAGCTGTTCAATGAAATCAGCTGATCGATACGAACTAATAAAAAACAACTGATGTTTTACTATAACATAGCTAGTTTTTAACAACATAACGTTAAAACTTATTATAGCATATCAGCTGTTCAATGAAATCAGCTTCTCGATACGAACTAATAAAAAACAACTGATGTTTTACTATAACATAGCTAGTTTTTAACAACATAACGTTAAAACTTATTATAGCATATCAGCTGTTCAATGAAATCAGCTTCGATACGAACTAATAAAAAACAACTGATGTTTTACTATAACATAGCTAGTTTTTAACAACATAACGTTAAAACTTATTATAGCATATCAGCTGTTCAATGAAATCAGCTTCTCGATACGAACTAATAAAAAACAACTGATGTTTTACTATAACATAGCTAGTTTTTAACAACATAACGTTAAAACTTATTATAGCATATCAGCTGTTCAATGAAATCAGCTTCTCGATACGAACTAATAAAAAACAACTGATGTTTTACTATAACATAGCTAGTTTTTAACAACATAACGTTAAAACTTATTATAGCATATCAGCTGTTCAATGAAATCAGCTTCTCGATACGAACTAATAAAAACAACTGATGTTTTACTATAACATAGCTAGTTTTTAACAACATAACGTTAAAACTTATTATAGCATATCAGCTGTTCAATGAAATCAGCTTCTCGATACGAACTAATAAAAAACAACTGATGTTTTACTATAACATAGCTAGTTTTTAACAACATAACGTTAAAACTTATTATAGCATATCAGCTGTTCAATGAAATCAGCTTCTCGATACGAACTAATAAAAAACAACTGATGTTTTACTATAATCAGCTAGTTTTTAACAACATAACGTTAAAACTTATTAATCAGCTGTTCAATGAAATCAGCTAACAACGTATAGCATATCAGCTGTTCAATGAAATTCGATACGAACTAATAAAAAACAACTGATGTTTTACTATAACATAGCTAGTTTTTAACAACATAACGTTAAAACTTATTATAGCATATCAGCTGTTCAATGAAATCAGCTTCTCGATACGAACTAATAAAAAACAACTGATGTTTTACTATAACATAGCTAGTTTTTAACAACATAACGTTAAAACTTATTATAGCATATCAGCTGTTCAATGAAATCAGCTGATCGATACGAACTAATAAAAAACAACTGATGTTTTACTATAACATAGCTAGTTTTTAACAACATAACGTTAAAACTTATTATAGCATATCAGCTGTTCAATGAAATCAGCTGATCGATACGAACTAATAAAAAACAACTGATGTTTTACTATAACATAGCTAGTTTTTAACAACATAACGTTAAAACTTATTATAGCATATCAGCTGTTCAATGAAATCAGCTGATCGATACGAACTAATAAAAAACAACTGATGTTTTGATAGCTAGTTTTTAACAACATATAAAACATTATAGCCTATCAGCTGAAATCAGATCGATACGAACTAATAAAAACTAACACATAGCTAAACGTTAAAACTTATTATAGCCTATCAGCTGTTCAATGAAATCAGCTGATCGATACGAACTAATAAAAACAACTGATATAACATAGCTAGTTTTTAACAACATAACGTTAAAACTTATTATAGCCTATCAGCTGTTCAATGAAATCAGCTGATCGATACGAACTAATAAAAAACAACTGATGTTTTACTATAACATAGCTAGTTTTTAACAACATAACGTTAAAACTTATTATAGCCTATCAGCTGTTCAATGAAATCAGCTGATCGATACGAACTAATAAAAACAACTGATGTTTTACTATAACATAGCTAGTTTTTAACAACATAACGTTAAAACTTATTATAGCCTATCAGCTGTTCAATGAAATCAGCTGATCGATACGAACTAATAAAAACAACTGATGTTTTACTATAACATAGCTAGTTTTTAATAACATAACGTTAAAACTTATTATAGCCTATCAGCTGTTCAATGAAATCAGCTGATCGATACGAACTAATAAAAACAACTGATGTTTTACTATAACATAGCTAGTTTTTAACAACATAACGTTAAAACTTATTATAGCCTATCAGCTGTTCAATGAAATCAGCTGATCGATACGAACTAATAAAAACAACTGATGTTTTACTATAACATAGCTAGTTTTTAATAACATAACGTTAAAACTTATTATAGCCTATCAGCTGTTCAATGAAATCAGCTGATCGATACGAACTAATAAAAAACAACTGATGTTTTACTATAACATAGCTAGTTTTTAACAACATAACGTTAAAACTTATTATAGCCTATCAGCTGTTCAATGAAATCAGCTGATCGATACGAACTAATAAAAAACAACTGATGTTTTACTATAACATAGCTAGTTTTTAATAACATAACGTTAAAACTTATTATAGCCTATCAGCTGTTCAATGAAATCAGCTTCTCGATACGAACTAATAAAAAACAACTGATGTTTTACTATAACATAGCTAGTTTTTAACAACATAACGTTAAAACTTATTATAGCCTATCAGCTGTTCAATGAAATCAGCTGATCGATACGAACTAATAAAAACAACTGATGTTTTACTATAACATAGCTAGTTTTTAACAACATAACGTTAAAACTTATTATAGCCTATCAGCTGTTCAATGAAATCAGCTTCTCGATACGAACTAATAAAAAACAACTGATGTTTTACTATAACATAGCTAGTTTTTAACAACATAACGTTAAAACTTATTATAGCATATCAGCTGTTCAATGAAATCAGCTGATCGATACGAACTAATAAAAAACAACTGATGTTTTACTATAACATAGCTAGTTTTTAACAACATAACGTTAAAACTTATTATAGCCTATCAGCTGTTCAATGAAATCAGCTTCTCGATACGAACTAATAAAAAACAACTGATGTTTTACTATAACATAGCTAGTTTTTAACAACATAACGTTAAAACTTATTATAGCATATCAGCTGTTCAATGAAATCAGCTGATCGATACGAACTAATAAAAACAACTGATGTTTTACTATAACATAGCTAGTTTTTAACAACATAACGTTAAAACTTATTATAGCATATCAGCTGTTCAATGAAATCAGCTGATCGATACGAACTAATAAAAAACAACTGATGTTTTACTATAACATAGCTAGTTTTTAACAACATAACGTTAAAACTTATTATAGCATATCAGCTGTTCAATGAAATCAGCTTCTCGATACGAACTAATAAAAAACAACTGATGTTTTACTATAACATAGCTAGTTTTTAACAACATAACGTTAAAACTTATTATAGCCTATCAGCTGTTCAATGAAATCAGCTTCTCGATACGAACTAATAAAAAACAACTGATGTTTTACTATAACATAGCTAGTTTTTAACAACATAACGTTAAAACTTATTATAGCCTATCAGCTGTTCAATGAAATCAGCTGATCGATACGAACTAATAAAAAACAACTGATGTTTTACTATAACATAGCTAGTTTTTAACAACATAACCTTAAAACTTATTATAGCCTATCACCTGTTCAATGAAATCAGCTTATCGTTACGAATTACTACAAAAAAACTGATCTTTTTTACTATAACATAGCTAGTTTTTAACAACATAACCTTAAAACTTATTATAGCCTATCAGCTGTTCAATGAAATCAGCTGATCGATACGAACTAATAAAAAACAACTGATGTTTTACTATAACATAGCTAGTTTTTAATAACATAACGTTAAAACTTATTATAGCCTATCAGCTGTTCAATGAAATCAGCTGATCGATACGAACTAATAAAAAACAACTGATCTTTTACTATAACATAGCTAGTTTTTAACAACATAACCTTAAAATTTATTATAGCCTATCAGCTGTTCAATGAAATCAGCTGATCGATACGAACTAATAAAAAACAACTGATCATTTACTATAACATAGCTAGTTTTTAACAACATAACCTTAAAACTTATTATAGCCTATCAGCTGTTCAATGAAATCAGCTGATCGTTACGAATTAATATAAAACAACCTATCTTTTACTGTAACTACCAATATAAATTTGTGTACTCGCATCACGCGGCACGAACAAAAACCATCACGACCAGCCCTAAAATATATGTTAAAATTAAGAATACACGAATGACGAGACGAATCAAGGTGTACGACCTGGATGGCTAGTTCGAAGCCGCCCTAACGTGGTCCGGTGCTCCGATCCACACCGCTTCGCTGACCAGCTCATCTCCATTCAGTCGTAGCATTTTTCTTTCGGTCCACCTCATGCAGCGTAGTATCACGGAACGGCGAGATGATGTTACAGTATCAATTAGCAGTTTTTGTTAAACTGGAATCACCGGAACGGTCGATTCCGCGCGAAGAAAGTTAGCAGACTACTTTATAATAACATCTTTCCCTTCGATAGTAAAAACCGTTTCAGTGTAAAATAAATTCAAACTAAAAAGTAAATACGAGGTGTGTTCAGAAAGTAACGAGAATTTTTAAATTTCGCAGGCTTGGAGAGTCCGATTGTCAAACAATTTTTTATATGTGGGTATACATACCCTTGAAGTATGATAAAACTTTCAGCTGTTTTCATTGTTGACTTTGTCTGTGACAGCCACTAAAGTTAGACGTGTTTTTATGAGCTCAGCGATTTTCATTTGTTAAAAGAAATGGATCAAAGAATTTGTATCAAATTTTGCGTACAAAATGGAACAAAGTGTGTGAAATGTTAACAAAGGCCTATGGTGAGTCTGCTATGAGTAAAGCAAGAGTTTACGAGTGGTATAAACGTTTCCAAGAAGGCCGTGAAGACGTTGAAGATGACGAACGCCCTGAACGCCCCAGCACATCAACAACCGATGAAAACGTAGAAAAAGTAAAAGAAATGGTTATAAACAATCGCCGAATCACAATTAGAGAGGTCGCTGATGATGTTGGCATATCGATTGGATCATGTAATGACATTGTTTCCAATGTTTTGTGTATGAAACGCGTGGCAGCAAAATTCGTTCCAAAATTGTTGAATTCTGAACAAAACCAGCGGCGAATGAGAGTTGCTCAAGAGTCACTAAATGAAGTCAACGACGAAGCAGAATTACTGAAACGTATTATAACAGGTGACGAAACATGGGTTTACGGATATGATGTCGAAACTAAGGCTCAATCATCCAGTGGAGGCATTTTGGCTCGCCAAGACCGAAAAAGGCTCGACAAGTGCGGTCGAACGTGAAGGTTATGCTCACTGTGTTCTTCGATATTAATGGCATAGTGCATCATTCCTGCCACCAGGTGAAACGGTGAATAAGGAGTACTACCTACAAGTTCAACGCCGTTTGCGTGAAGCAATCCGAAAAAAAAACGCCCGGATCAGTGGAAAAACAATTCACAGCTTTTGCACCACGATAATGCACCAGCTCACACTTCATTGCTTGTTCGTGGATTTTTGGCCAAAAGCAGTACTGTAACGATGCCCCAGCTTCCATATTCGCCAGGCATGGCTCCGTGTGACTTTTTCCTATTTCCAAAAATAAAGAGAACCTTAAAGGTCCATCGTTTTACAGCCGTAGATGACATTAAAAGCGCATCGCTGAAAGAACTAAAGTCTCAAAGATCGAGTTTGAGAAGTGTTTCGAGGATTGGAAGAAGCGCTGGCACAAGTGCATAATCTTCAATGGGGACTATTTTAAAGGCGACAACATCAATGTAGAAGAATAAATCAATATTTTGTTCAAAAAATTAAAATTCTCGTTACTTTCTGAACACAACTCGTACATATGAGTAAAATATGGAAATAATAGAATCAGCTGATTGAAATACAACCACAGCTACCTCAATTTCAGTACTTTTTAGCGTTCATATAGTGCTGTGCATTCTCGTCTAATAAGACTATTAATTACTGTCAAAGAATTGCAATAATCACGCCTTGTTGTGGGATCAGTCCTACGCGGACCCTACACAATGTCAGTGCAGCGCATTTCAACTTAATATCGATTGTAAGATAAAAATAATTTCCTAGTATCGATTATAAGATAGGAATAATTTCATACTTAACATCGATTGTGTGGGTGCAACTCTGTATGTTTCTAGACAGTACGTAGGAAGCTAGAACAGACTAAAGCGTTTCAAATAAAATTACTGTAAAATCTCTCTATTACGGATCTCTTAAAGGAAATCTCTCCGTAAAAGCAACGTGTCTTCGTCACTTTCCATCCCTATAGTAAAAATATATATTGTAATTTTCTCTACTTAAGTCAACAAAATTCTACATCTCTCTATAGCGGTGAAACACGTGCACATATCCCATTCTTCTAACATATTTCTCAGTATGCCGAGTGTTAAAAGCAGTGTGTGTACAATAGTCGGACGTTAAACGCACAAAAAAAAATTTTAATGGTTTTCTACAATTACTCCTCGTGCATAAGACTCCAAACGACGAGTTGGTGTAAATTTGAATAATATTGTTTTTTTACGTGGTTAGGACATAAATGCTTGAGACATCTCAGATCCTCAATTAGACATGTGATGTAAATATAAGTTGAATTGTGCAATATCAATAAGATGATACGCTAAATACACAGCTGTTCGGAAGGAACGATTGAGACGACCGACCAGTCTGTTCTGCAGTGAGGTTAAGGCTACTGAGCTTAGATAAGAGAAATTGTGCATCGTGATTTTTGGATATAGAACATTTTCGTGAACACGCGAACCGTCATAAATTTCATGCGGAAGGCCTATTTTTTTTTTTTTTTTTTTTTGCTGTAGTGCCAGTAAGGAGAGAATTTTATAAAACATTTTTGACAGGGCGAACTTGGGTGTTTACACCGATTTTGTAGCTCCGTTTTTAAGAAAAGAAATATCGGCTAACCTCGGAGGAGAACCATTAAACTCTGATTAGCGGGGGAAAACAATCGACCTGTTTAATACCATTAAAGTCTGTATCTGTAATTCATTTTTTTTTTTCACTAATATATTTCTGTAAAGGGCCCTGGCCCTGTAAAGGGTTCTAGGACTAACTAACATATTTTAGTTACTCATAGTGACGTCACTAATAATATTATTTGTTACTTTTAGTGAACCTTATGTCTCCCAGAAGAATATATTTTAGTTCAAGTGTTAGTTTTGTTTTGTTAAAGTTTGTTTTGGTGGATAACTGACATCCGTAAGATTATAGTTATATTCCAAAAGGTTGATAAAGATTTAAGTTTAAGTTTAGTTTTGATTTTTGTTGTTGTTTGCCTTGCTGAAAGTTTAACTAATTTATCATTATAAATGTTCTTTCCTTTAATTATTTTTTTCCTTTCAACACTGTATGAAAACAGAAGTAATTAATTTACTGTCACTAATTGTTTTTTTAACTTTTAATGTGGCATATTAAAGAAAATTATAAATTTTTGAAAAGCAACAACTTTGATTTCTTTGGTCACCTGAGCATTGTAACCTCGCACAGGCATTCTCGCTGTCTTGGCCTAAACAATGGGGTATAAATTATATTAAAATTAAAGACAACGTGGCGCTCAGCAAATGGTACAATAAAATAAGATACAAAATTAGTTATGGCCAACACCCTTTCTCCTCCTTAGCTAGCAAACAAAGATTTATTAAGGGAACGTAATATGCTCTATAGCACTGTAAAAACACCACGCCAGTAAAACGGAAGAAGAGTATAACTGAAGATAATGTTTGTTTTTATATTTATACTCAATACAAATCAAACAACTGAAAACATATGATCGACATAACTCAAAGAAAATCTAACGGTAACTAGATATACCAAGATTCGTATTGACCGCTGTTCTTCCGACTCCCTAAGCAGGATCAGATTTTGCGAGATCGATAAAATTCTTCGACAGATAAATCGATAACATTTTCACACCGTAAAAAGTAGAAACTTCCACATTTAAAAATAATCAGCTGATTAAAACGTTCCACCACTGACAAACGTTCTTGGAATGACTCGCCGAAGCCTAACTTTGGGTAAAGACCATTTAAAAGTGTGCCGAAGGTTTGACACCGTCGTTCTTCGGACGGCGAAAGTTTATCAACATTCCCGAAGTTTTTTTGCCTGCACAGGACTTGTAGCCTCTACCTTAATGACCATGTTCGTGATGGTCCACGCGCCAGATGCTGTTCAGATTGGAAGAACCATCAATCACTCAGCCAAGAACGAATTCCATTTAAGGTTTAAGACAACCAGTTGGTTTTAGTGTTTCCTTGTTGGTAACGTTGTATTGACAAATTAGTTTCAAATTAATTCTTTTATCTTGTAACAAGTAGCAGTAGGCGATTGGTTCTCTGTGATATTCTTAACAGTTATTCACAAATTCAATGAGTTCTTTTGTCTACTAACAGCAGTAGTCGATTGGTTCTCTGTGAAATTCTTAACAGTTATTCACAAATTCAATGAGTTCTTTTGTCTACTAACAGCAGTGGTCGATTGGTTCTCTGTGAAATTCTTAACAGTTATTCACAAATTCAATGAGTTCTTTTGTCTACTAACAGCAGTAATCGATTGGTTCTCTGTGAAATTCTTAACAGTTATTCACAAATTCAATGAGTTCTTTTGTCTACTAACAGCAGTAATCGATTGGTTCTCTGTGAAATTCTTAACAGTTATTCACAAATTCAATGAGTTCTTTTGTCTACTAACAGCAGTAATCGATTGTTTCTCTGTGAAATTCTTAACAGTTATTCACAAATTCAATGAGTTCTTTTGTCTACTAACAGCAGTAGTCGATTGGTTCTCTGTGAAATTCTTAACAGTTATTCACAAATTCAATGAGTTCTTTTGTCTACTAACAGCAGTAGTCGATTGGTTCCTGTGAAATTCTTAACAGTTATTCACAAATTCAATGAGTTCTTTTGTCTACTAACAGCAGTAATCGATTGTTTCTCTGTGAAATTCTTAACAGTTATTCACAAATTCAATGAGTTCTTTTGTCTACTAACAGCAGTAGTCGATTGGTTCTCTGTGAAATTCTTAACAGTTATTCACAAATTCAATGAGTTCTTTTGTCTACTAACAGCAGTAGTCGATTGGTTCCCTGTGAAATTCTTAACAGTTATTCACAAATTCAATGAGTTCTTTTGTCTACTAACAGCAGTAGTCGATTGGTTCTCTGTGAAATTCTTAACAGTTATTCACAAATTCAATGAGTTCTTTTGTCTACTAACAGCAGTAGTCGATTGGTTCTCTGTGAAATTCTTAACAGTTATTCACAAATTCAATGAGTTCTTTTGTCTACTAACAGCAGTGGTCGATTGGTTCTCTGTGAAATTCTTAACAGTTATTCACAAATTCAATGAGTTCTTTTTTCTACTAACAGCAGTAGTCGATTGGTTCTCTGTGAAATTCTTAACAGTTATTCACAAATTCAATGAGTTCTTTTGTCTACTAACAGCAGTAATCGATTGGTTCTCTGTGAAATTCTTAACAGTTATTCACAAATTCAATGAGTTCTTTTGTCTACTAACAGCAGTAATCGATTGTTTCTCTGTGAAATTCTTAACAGTTATTCACAAATTCAATGAGTTCTTTTGTCTACTAACAGCAGTAGTCGATTGGTTCTCTGTGAAATTCTTAACAGTTATTCACAAATTCAATGAGTTCTTTTGTCTACTAACAGCAGTAGTCGATTGGTTCCCTGTGAAATTCTTAACAGTTATTCACAAATTCAATGAGTTCTTTTGTCTACTAACAGCAGTAATCGATTGTTTCTCTGTGAAATTCTTAACAGTTATTCACAAATTCAATGAGTTCTTTTGTCTACTAACAGCAGTAGTCGATTGGTTCTCTGTGAAATTCTTAACAGTTATTCACAAATTCAATGAGTTCTTTTGTCTACTAACAGCAGTAGTCGATTGGTTCCCTGTGAAATTCTTAACAGTTATTCACAAATTCAATGAGTTCTTTTGTCTACTAACAGCAGTAGTCGATTGGTTCTCTGTGAAATTCTTAACAGTTATTCACAAATTCAATGAGTTCTTTTGTGTACTAACAGCAGTAGTCGATTGGTTCTCTGTGAAATTCTTAACAGTTATTCACAAATTCAATGAGTTCTTTTGTCTACTAACAGCAGTAGTCGATTGGTTCCTGTGAAATTCTTAACAGTTATTCACAAATTCAATGAGTTCTTTTGTCTACTAACAGCAGTAGTCGATTGGTTCTCTGTGAAATTCTTAACAGTTATTCACAAATTCAATGAGTTCTTTTGTCTACTAACAGCAGTAGTCGATTGGTTCTCTGTGAAATTCTTAACAGTTATTCACAAATTCAATGAGTTTCTTTTGTGTACTAACAGCAGTAGTCGATTGGTTCTCTGTGAAATTCTTAACAGCTATTCACAAATTCAATGAGTTCTTTGTCTACTAACAGCAGTAATCGATTGGTTCTCCGTGAAATTCTTAACAGTTATTCACAAATTCAATGAGTTCTTTTGTGTAATAACAGCAGTAGTCGATTGGTTCTCTGTCAAATTCTTAACAGTTATTCACAAATTCAATGAGTTCTTTTGTCTACTAACAGCAGTAGTCGATTGGTTCTCCGTGAAATTCTTAACAGCTATTCACAAATTCAATGAGTTCTTTTGTCTACTAACAGCAGTAATCGATTGGTTCTCTGTGAAATTCTTAACAGTTATTCACAAATTCAATGAGTTTTTGTCTACTAACAGCAGTAGTCGATTGGTTCTCTGTGAAATTCCTAACAGTTATTCACAAATTCAATGAGTTCTTTTGTCTACTAACAGCAGTAGTCGATTGGTTCTCTGTGAAATTCTTAACAGTTATTCACAAATTCAATGAGTTCTTTTGTCTACTAACAGCAGTAGTCGATTGGTTCTCTGTGAAATTCTTAACAGTTATTCACAAATTCAATGAGTTCTTTTGTCTACTAACAGCAGTAGTCGATTGGTTCCCTGTGAAATTCTTAACAGTTATTCACAAATTCAATGAGTTCTTTTGTGTAATAACAGCAGTAGTCGATTGGTTCTCTGTCAAATTCTTAACAGTTATTCACAAATTCAATGAGTTTCTTTTGTGTACTAACAGCAGTAGTCGATTGGTTCTCTGTGAAATTCTTAACAGCTATTCACAAATTCAATGAGTTCTTTGTCTACTAACAGCAGTAATCGATTGGTTCTCCGTGAAATTCTTAACAGTTATTCACAAATTCAATGAGTTCTTTTGTCTACTAACAGCAGTAGTCGATTGGTTCTCCGTGAAATTCTTAACAGCTATTCACAAATTCAATGAGTTCTTTTGTCTACTAACAGCAGTAATCGATTGGTTCTCTGTGAAATTCTTAACAGTTATTCACAAATTCAATGAGTTCTTTTGTCTACTAACAGCAGTAGTCGATTGGTTCTCTGTGATATTCTTAACAGTTATTCACAAATTCATTC
>CM040185.1:96484331-96494331 GCA_022606455.1 Callitettix versicolor
GGAATCCAGGATGTGTAAAATGGAATTGGCCTTTCAATTAACCAAAGAGGTGTATAACAAGAAATCGTTATCCTGGAATTCCAAACTTAAGCATTATAAAACTGTGATCAAACCAGAGGCTTTATATGCATCTGAAACTCTTACACTCAATAATAAGGGATTACTGGACAACCTGGAGAAGAAGGAAAGAAAGTTAATAAGGAAGATATTGGGCCAAAACTTTAGAAATAATGAAGTAAAGTTGATTTCTAATAAAAACCTTAGTTTTTATGGCCATATTAGTAGGATGAACAGCAGTAGACTTACTAGGCGGATCTTTGCTTTCTTCAGAGATCGGAAAACGAAGAGTAATTGGTTCAGGCGGGTCCAGGAAGACTTAACTGAGCTGGCGATATCAGATGAGATGATTGACGATGTACTTAAACTGCGAAAACTTTTACATAATGAAAACCTAAGGTTCCAAGAAAAACCAACATCTAAAAGGGGCGGGGCAGTCTCGGATGAAAGAAGGAAGGCAGCCTCGGATAGAATGAAGCAGTATTGGATACAGCGGAAGGCAGCTAACGCACATCAAAGTAATTGATTTGGCGTACCCCAAAGTGGGTGATACGGATGAAAGAAAGAAGAAAATGCTTTATTACATGCACAAAAGCAATAATCCAAAAAAAGCGCAGAAACCACGGGAATTACGATAAAAATCGAAAATAAAAGTGAACAACATAACCTCAAAATTGCTACCGCGCGAAAGTCGCTAACGTGTTGTAGATCGGTAAAACGATAAAAATACTTCTAAAACGGGTTTTGCGTGATAAAAACTTTTTTTAACAAAAACCCCATAACCTAACTGACACGGTTGTTAGGCCTAACACGGTGATGCGTGAATATAAGTGACTGTTGGAAGGCTTACAATTGCATTTCTGACAACGGCTTTGTCCATCTCACGGTCAACCATTTGGTTAATTTCGTTGATTATGAGACAGGTGCACACACGAATACGATCGAAAGATGAATACCTAATCTGTATGAGTTAGGTTCACCACGCAAGTACCGTGTCTGTTAGGTTATTGAGTGTTCTTTTTTAATGAAATAAAAGGTTTTCTTCGAGCATCACCGTGTTAGGCCTAACAACCGTGTCAGTTAGGTTATGCAGTATTATTTTTTAAAGAAATAAAAGGTTTCTTCACGCATCACCGTGTTAGGCCTAACAACCGTGTCAGTTAGGTTATGCAGTATTCTTTTTTAAAGGAAAAAAAGGCTTTCTTCAAACATCACCGTGTTAGGCCTAACAACCGTGTCAGTTAGGTTATGCTGTATTCTTTTTTAAAGGAAAAAAGGTTTTATTCAAGCATCACCGTGTTAGGCCTAAAAACTGTGTCAGTTAGGTTATGCAGTATTCTTTTTTAAAGGAAAAAAAGGTTTTCTTCACGCATCACTCTGTTAGGCCTAACAACCGTGACCAGTTAGGTTATGCAGTATTCTTTTTTTAAAGGAAAAAAAGGTTTTCTTTAAGCATCACCGTGTTAGGCCTAACAACCGTGTCAGTTAGGTTATGCAGTATTCTTTTTTTAAAGAAAAAAAGGTTTTCTTCAAGCATCACCGTGTTAGGCCTAACAATCGTGTCAGTTAGGTTATGCAGTATTCTTTTTTAAAGGAAAAAAAGGTTTTCTTCAAGCATCACCGTGTTAGGCCTAACAATCGTGTCAGTTAGGTTATGCAGTATTCTTTTTTAAAGGAAAAAAAGGTTTTCTTCAAGCATCACCGTGTTAGGCCTAACAATCGTGTCAGTTAGGTTATGCAGTATTCTTTTTTAAAGGAAAAAAAGGTTTTCTTCAAGCATCACCGTGTTAGGCCTAACAATCGTGTCAGTTAGGTTATGCAGTATTCTTTTTTAAAGCAGTATTCTTTTTTAAAAAAAAGGTTTTCTTTCAAGCATCACCGTGTTAGGCCTAACAACTGTGTCAGTTAGGTTATGCAGTATTCTTTTTTAAAGGAAAAAAAGGTTTTCTTCAAGCATCACCGTGTTAGGCCTAACAACTGTGTCAGTTAGGTTATGCAGTATTCTTTTTTAAAGGAAAAAAAGGTTTTCTTCAAGCATCACCGTGTTAGGCCTAACAACTGTGTCAGTTAGGTTATGCAGTATTCTTTTTTTAAAGGAAAAAAAGGTTTTCTTCAAGCATCACCGTGTTAGGCCTAACAACCGTGACCAGTTAGGTTATGCAGTATTCTTTTTTAAAGGAAAAAAAGGTTTTCTTCAAGCATCACCGTGTTAGGCCTAACAACTGTGTCAGTTAGGTTATGCAGTATTCTTTTTTAAAGGAAAAAAAGGTTTTCTTCAAGCAACACCGTGTTAGGCCTAACAACTGTGTCAGTTAGGTTATGCAGTATTCTTTTTTAAAGGAAAAAAAGGTTTTCTTCAAGCATCACCGTGTTAGGCCTAACAATCGTGTCAGTTAGGTTATGCAGTATTCTTTTTTAAAGGAAAAAAAGGTTTTCTTCAAGCAACACCGTGTTAGGCCTAACAACTGTGTCAGTTAGGTTATGCAGTATTCTTTTTTAAAGGAAAAAAAGGTTTTCTTCAAGCATCACCGTGTTAGGCCTAACAACCGTGTCAGTTAGGTTATGCAGTATTCTTTTTTAAAGGAAAAAAGGTTTTCTTCAAGCATCACCGTGTTAGGCCTAACAATCGTGTCAGTTAGGTTATGCAGTATTCAACTGTTTTTAAAGAAAAAAGGTTTTCTTCAAGCATCACCGTGTTAGGCCATAAGGCCTAACAACTGTGTCAAAGTTAGGTTATGCAGTATATCGTTTTTTAATCTACAAAAAAGGTTTTCTTCAAGCATCACCGTGTTAGGCCTAACAATTGTGTCAGGTTATACAGTTTTTTTGTTAAAAAAAAAGTTTTTTATCACGCAAAACTCGTTTTAGAAGTATTTTTTATCGTTTTACCGATCTGCAACCCGTTAGCAACTTTTGCGCTGTAGCAATTTTGAGGTTATGTTAGTCATTGTTTATTTGGATTTTTATCGTACTTCTCGTGGTTTCCGCGCTTTTATATTTTGGATTATTGCTTTTGGGCATGTACTGAAGCGTTTCAGTAAAAAAATATCGAAAAAAGCAGAACAGGCTGCACTGCATTTTTACCTTCTATTTTGATGCTAATAATTAACTCCGTAGTCTCGATTGACCGTCACTCCTTTAACCGTCAGTTTCTATTCATCACCATGTTAATTGTTATCTGACATTTTTTAACAGTCTAATATAATAATTTGTAATAAATAACAAAAATAACCTTCCAGACAAAACAAAACCCTGTAACTGGACTTGACTTATTTACAGCACTGGCGACGGCTGCCGTATAACTTCTATTTATCAAAATCGGTTCGTCAGATTTTGATCGAATTTTACCCCCACGTGAAGACACGTAACTCAAAACGGTGCAGCACATTTTTTAGCAAAACAAATTCACTGTTCGAAAGTAAATGAGCTTTACGACGATGAAACACCAGTGGCACGGCCTTGCGAAGATATGAAAGTCAAACCTACTTAAATACGCTGTCCGATTCCCGTCAATATCCGATCGGTCTGCACGCACGCAGGCTTGTTCAAGGACATCCTCTGGTAAGCTGTGTAATAAGAGACATCCGCGGCATTCTTCCATAACTCAAACGCAAATCGAGTTTGCGCCAATTACCTCGGCGAGACCGAGCTCCGGTTTTAACGCATAATAGAAGTAGTAGACAAGAAAATATGCCGAATAACTTTGTTGGCGTGTTTCGTTGAAAATGAAAATCAACAATGAAAACGTTACAAACATACTCTAAATACTCGCTGCTCATTTTTGGTGAAAAGGTACAAAAATTTTTTAAAAATCAATGCAGGACTGGCCGACAGAAATGAATACTTCTTTTGGCACGCCTGACTGTATACTTTTTCACTATTATGATTTAATTATTTCTATAAAAATTTAGGTGCATGCAGGAAAACGTAACTGTTGAAAATTATTTTCGTATTAAATTTCGCGTGTGTGTAGGTACACAACTTAAAAATTAACTGAAACTGTCACAGACTATGAATTTGAGCATCTTAGGCTGTATAAGGTACTTTAATAATTAAAATCAGTTTATAACCCTATTTTTCACAGTTATACTGTCTAAGTATAATAATAAATATAATATACAATATTTGTGTTTCTGGCATTCAATTTTTTTTAAGGCGAAAAGCACACTAAGGCAATTATCGTCTTCCTAAATGTAAGTGTGAGTGTAAAGTGTTAAGTCGTAAGTGTAGTGTTGTAAGTGTGTGTTAGACTCGGGTACCGCGAGGGACGTCTAAATCCTCTCAATAGTTGCAGCTAGTCTGCACCACCTGCGTGGTAAGAGACTTTAATAATTAATCAATTTATAACCCTACTTTTGACAGTTATACTGTCTAAGTATAATAATAAATATAATATTTGTGTTTCTGGCTTTTTTTGTTATTTTAAGGCGAAAAGCACATTGAGGCTATTATAGCTCCCCCCACGGCTAAACGATTCCATCTAGAACAGATATTTTTTTGGAAAATAACCTTCAAACCTATCTTCACCTCGCTATGAAGTTTAAATTTTGATTCAATAAAAAATATTTAAAAAAAAAAAACAGTTTTTTTAAAAATGTCCGATATGGCAAAATGAGGGTAATTAGGGTATTGGTCATGTTTAGTAGCATATAACTCCAAAATTTGGTTTAAATTGCTTCTTCCGTTTACACGTGGGTGTGGAACACAAAAAAGACCATTTAAAACCCCCCTAAAACGTTAAAAAAAATTTTAATTTATATGTGAAAATAACATGTCTCCAAACATGTGTGAGTTATTTTAAGCTAAAATATCCATAATTGTTTTTTTGATCGCACAACCTTAAAGTCGTGAGTGTAGTGTTGTAAGTACGTGTTATACTCGGGTACCGCGAGGGACGTCTAAATCCTCTCAATAAATCCCCCCCCTGCGGAGTCAAAAATTGGTATAGGTCATATACATTAAATAATTTAACTACACAAATTTAGAAAATACACATTTTTAAAATTAACAAAAACAATAAACATAACCTCAATTGAAATGATATTGAAGCTATTGTGCGAAATCAGCTGTTCAAAAGTAGTCTAGATTTTTCGGCCAAAACTAGCAGCTACAAAAGTAACGATCGGTTCACCAATCAACAGTAATCACTGTTCTGTTAAGCTGCCCACCAGTTGCCCCGCACGCTATCAACGGTTGACTTCTTCCAACGAATCCCGGTAAATTCTCCGCTCAACCATCGCCCCACAACCTGTACGAACTTCCGCCGGAAACAGTTGTGCCGGAAGTAGACTAGCAGGTGTCATACTTTGAGAACAGGTTAAATGTTCGACCTTTCGCCGCGGTTCCCATACATTCAAAAGGCAATCTCATTACCGTACCGGGAGGGGGGGCGGGTAAAAGGCAACCGTTTTATGGAAATTTAGCGGAGACTACTTGACCCCGATTCTATCTGCGATTTGACGGGAAAACAAACGAACAACTCGACAAACTTTCTAATCAACGAATTGCTAGTTACACGCGTATTGTTTGTTTGCTAATTAGACTTTCCGTACATTCTTGAAAATACTTATGTACAACTATCTGGACATATTAATTAGCATCTATTCCTTTTTTTATTCTTCTTCTTTTCTGCTAGGATTATTATCAATGTGTTCAGTATAATGGTCTGCCTTCCCTAGCTTCGTCAATTCTACTTTCGTTGACGCGTTTCGGAGAACCTCCATCTTCAAAAACTATGTAAACTCCTTGAGTATACATCTATATCTACATCCATAGGCGTGTATATATATATATATATATATATATATATATATAGTTTTTGAAGATGGAGGTTCTCCGAAACGCGTCAACGAAAGTAGAATTGACGAAGCTAGGGAAGGCAGATCATTATACTGAACACAGTGTTAGCATATCTTACGTGAAAGATCTTGGTGTCCCAATAACAAAAATAGGGTAGGCAACTCAGGAATTTATAAATATACAAATTTATCTCACTGACACCTGGCTCAAATCTGTCTCACTGACACCCGCGCATTTCCAAAATTATTTTTTTCTTTCCCTCTTTTCGAAATTCTAATTTCACCTTCATAAATCTGAATATAGCACTACAATCTCCATATAGTTCAGAGACAGTAGACCTCGCACCATATGCCTAATATACAAAACGCTCCACGACAGCGCTCGTAACGTTTCGCGCCAATTTAACCAATAACCGCAATATTTACGAAAAATATTACTGGACCAACTTTGTAGGAAATTGTATGCTCTTTCTCCACGAACCGGTCAACATTACGACATTTTGCCGTGCAGCCAGTATTATAGGAAACGAACAGCAACTACAATCTCAACGTTCGTACCGAATTTCAAAACAATCGATCAATGCCTTTGATTAAAATTGCCTGCACTCGTCTTCGTTAGATCACGGCCGTCGTTGTGAAACGGAAGTGGATGGGAAAATGCTACACACAGTCATGTTGTCTTTATACAAGATATATTCGTGTCTAAATAACTCGTATAGTGAAGATGACTTTTTTAAGTTACTACTTCTTCATATGGATGCATGTTTTGCACGGGGAAAAATTCAGTTTGCCGTCACGGAACGCTCTACCGTCAAGGAACGCTTTAATTTCTACTTCTTACTGCGGGGAATGGGTGTGTTTTGCACGGGGAGAAAATTCAGTTTGCCGTCACGGAACGCTTGAAGTGCTGCTTCTTATCGCGGGGAATGGGTGTATGTTTTGCACGGGAAAAAATTCATTTTGCCGTCACGGAACGCTCTACCGTCAAGGAACATTTGAAGTGCTACTTCTTATCGCGGGAAATGGGTGTATGTTTTGCACGGGAAAAAATTCATTTTGCCGTCACGGGACGCTCTACCGTCAAGGAACATTTGAAGTGCTACTTCTTATCGCGGGGAATGGGTGTATGTTTTGCACGGGAAAAAATTCATTTTGCCGTCACGGAACGCTCTACCGTCACGGAACGCTTGAAGTGCTACTTCTTATCGCGAGGAATGGGTGTATGTTTTTCACGGGGTTAAAAATTCAGTTTGCCTTCACGGAACGATCTACCGTCACGAAACACTTGAATTTCTACTTATCGCGGGAAATGGGTATGTGTTTTGCACGGGGAAAAATTCAGTTTATCGTCACGGAACGCTTGACGTGCTATTTCTTATCGTGGGGAATGGGTGTACGTTTTGCACGGGGAAAAATCAGTTTGCCGCCAAGGAACGTTCTACCGTCACGGAACGCTTGAAGTGCTACTTCTTATCGTAGAGAATGGGTGTACGTTATGCACGGAGAAAAAATTCAGTTTGCCGTCACGGAACGCTTGAAGTGCTATTTCTTATCGCGGAGAATGGGTGTACGTTATGCACGGAGAAAAAATTCAGTTTGCCGTCACGGAACGCTTGAAGTGCTATTTCTTATCGCGGAGAATGGGTGTACGTTTTGCACGGAGAAAAAATTCAGTTTGCCGTCACGGAATGGTCTACCGTCACACAGTAGTTCTATCTTCTTTCCAATGCATTTATAAAAATAATTAAATCACAATAGTGAAAAATTATACAGTCAGGCATGCCATAAGTAGCCACTTCTGTCGGCCAGTCCTGCACTAAGTATTTTTTTTTTTTTTTTGTCAAAATTGTTACACTATTTACAGAACTCACGTGAATCATGGATCATATTTTCTCCTTGGTGACTTCATTGACTTTCTCTGTACATGATCCAAATTAATTGACGTTGTAAAAAGCGTTAAAAAAGTACTCATGGCATTGAAAATACCAAAGCTTTCGTTGAACGTACAGACAATTGCAAAACTCCCAAAGCGAGTTAAGGACAAGCGGAAGCTGTGTATCGATGAATCACTGTCAAGATGGAGGCTATTAGCGCAACACAAGTAACGGACCTACAAGTTGCCCGACAACATTCAGGCACTCGTAATCAAACCATGACTATCGACGTGCATAGACGATCGCTTTAAATAATCGATACTGTAACGTTTCGAACATCGCGTGTAGTTGCGGAGCTGTGCAAGTTGTTGCTGAAGCCAGGCGTGTTTTGTGACCGGATACACATGCGCAGCGAACAAGAAATGTCTGAAGGACGTTTTAAAACTACAAGAAGTCTATTCCTTTTGCGCACGACGGACAAGAGTTTTTTTTGAAAACCTGATTTTTCACCAACGTTACGGCGGTCAGGGTTCTTTTTCATGTTTCACTTTGAGTTAGACGAATGAAAAAGTTTTTTTTTGTTTTATTTTAAGGCGAAAAACACATTGAGGCTATTATCGCCTCCCTAAATGTAAGTGTGAGTGTAAAGTGTTAAAGTCGTACGTGTATTGTTGTAAGTGTGAGTGTTAGACTCGGGTACCGCGAGGGACGTCTAAATCCTCTCAATAGGTGCAGCTAGTCTACACCTCTGCGGGTTCTCTAAATGTAAGTGTGAGTGTAAAGTGTTAAAGTCGTAAATGTAGTGTTGTAAGTGTGAGTGTTAGACTCGGGTACCGCGAGGGACGTCTAAATCCTCTCAATAGGTGCAGCTAGTCTACACCTCTGCGGGTTCTCTAAATGTAAGTGTGAGTGTAAAGTGTTAAAGTCGTAAGTGTAGTGTTGTAAGTGTAAGTGTTAGGCTCGGGTACCGCGAGGGACGTCTAAATCCTCTCAATAGGTGCAACTACTCTACACCTCTGCGGGTTCTCTAAATGTAAGTGTGAGTGTAAAGTGTTAAAGTCGTAAGTGTAGTGTTGTAAGTGTGAGTGTTAGACTCGGGTACCGCGAGGGACGTCTAAATCCTCTAAATATGTGAAGCTAGTCTGCACCTCTGCGGGTTCTCTAAATGTAAGTGTGAGTGTAAAGTGTTGAAGTCGTACGTGTATTGTTGTAAGTGTGTGTGTTAGACTCTGGTACCGCGAGGGACGTCTAAATCCTCTAAATAGGTGCAGCTAGTCCGCACCCCCCTACGGGGAATGAAGAAAAGATGCTGGCGTTAACGGAAAGGATAAAACCACTTTAGTGAGTTTCGAACTCACGATCTTGAAGTGCGCAGTTCACAGCCCGTTGATAACTGAAGTGCGTTTTGCTGATTTGAACAGATTTGGTCACTCATTACGACCGTTGCATCGTGAAATCAGATTTTAAAAAGTGCAAAATGAAAAATTAAGTTTTTCACGGAGTTTAGGCGTAATATTACTAATTGTTCAAACAGCAGACTTCGCTGTATATTGTTAATATAGAGGGCGCTTCACGATAGTTAACCGGAAACCGTAATATTTACGAAAAATGTTACTGGACCAACTTTATGCTATTTCTCCGTGAAGCGGTCAAAATTATGATAGTTCTTGCCGTTCAGCCAGTATTACAGGAAGTAACCAGCAACTAGTCTCATCGTTAAATAATATCCAGCCATCTTCAAATGGAAGTAAATGGAAACAATGTTACACGTACGTCTTTCTGGCCTTCGCCGTACCAAATTTCAAAACAATCGGCCAATACGTTTGATTGAAATTACGTATACTCGTCAACGTTAATTCAGAGGCCGCCACCTCTAACGGAAGTAATGATAACGTTACACATACGTCATTTGGGCTTCGTACAAGACATAGTACCGAATTTCAAAACAATCGGTTACCGCTAATACTATGTACACTCGTTCTTGTGAATCAGAAGCAGCCATCTTGAAACAGAAGTAAACGGGTAAAGTCTTACACACACATCTGTCGGGCTTTATAGAAGATTTTTTCGTACCAAATTTCAAAAACAACCGGTCAATGCGTTTGGAAAAAACTGCGTAACAAACACACAAATCGAATGCCGAACGGTTGTATTAAACGCGCACGCACACACACACACACACACACACGCACACACACACACACACCACGCACGCACGCGCACGCATACCCACACACACATGCACTCACCACACCCACAAACCCATACACG
>CM040185.1:96499331-96521831 GCA_022606455.1 Callitettix versicolor
AGAGGAGAGGAAAATAAGATCGGAAAGAATGAAGAGCTACTGGGAACAAAGAAAAGTGCAGCGCGCAAGAAATGATTGATTCAGCGTACCCCAAAGAGGGTGAAACGAAGAGAAGAAGAAATAGAGTAATAACCTGTATCGTTGATTAACATTCGTCTTGCAGGGAATAGATTCAAGGCGGGGTTCGTACGTAGGCCTACAGTATTTCGGACTATTGACAGGCTCGAAGCACCTGACATCCATCATCTTACAATCACTTGACAAACTCGTCCGACTGCATTCAGCCATCTTGAAATTAGAAATGCATTTCCACAAAAACTGTTCACCGACTCCAGTCCCAAGATCATCTCGATAAGGATATAATTGATTTCAAAAGTAGTTTGTTTCGAATCGGTTGAGCCGTTTAGTAGCGCGGATTAATGGAAGGGAGAATCAAGTTTTTACGTTACACGTTGCATGACATGTTGATTAAATATTCAGACCGTTCGAGTTTACATTAGCCTTCACAATAACGATAAACAATCAGACAAATCAATTTAGCTCATTTGTTTTGGCGTTGTACATGAAAGTCTGCAACAATCGAAACTGATCTAAATAAAAACGGACGTAAACGATTTCGCTACAACTCGGACCTGTGCGTAGTTTCGAATTCAGGTTGGCTGACATTTTCCTAAAATAAAACTGACTTAAAACCGATAAAAGGTGCGGTATAAAGTTTCCCCGTAAAAAGTGCAGCACAATGCGGGCAAATGTGACAACTAATTGTGTGTGTACCAAAACAGCTGATTGCTAAAAAAAACATTGTTGAAATTAATATTTAAATTACTACCGTATCCAAGATTTGAATAATTGACAGAATCAGTTTTGAAAGTAGAATCGATAAGGCCGGGTTCTGTCAGCAGTCTAATTGGCTTAAATTAAAGGCTTTTAACCATACATATAAATACACCGAATAAACTGCGCACAAATTACTTAGGTTGAAAATGAAGCATTGAATACCGATAAAAATAATCACGGTAAGCAGCTGTCACGCCGTCGTGATTGAAGCGAATTTCCAAAAGTATTTTTTTTTAAATAAACGTTTACCTTTTCTTTAAATTCTGACTTCACCATTACAATCGGAATATATTAGTATTTAAAATTTCTAAAAATTCACACGCACGCGCGCGCACGCACGCACGCACGCACACACACACACACACACACACACACACACACAAACGGTGATTACGACGGTGAAAAACGTTTGGAATTTTTAAAGATATAAATTAGCAGCCATTTTGAAATTGTCGAACGAGTTTTGTTGGTTAACGCACTTGTCTTCGCCCACACAATACACGAGTTACAAAACCTAGTTCCACTTACTAACGTCGAAAACATCCACGCTAACCCGAACTTCTCTCTCGGCTTTCAAACAGCCTACGCCTGCGAAGTTCACAATTCTCCCGTCAACCAATACTCGCTTCTGATTGGTTCGCAGTGCTCGCATATCTCGGGTGTAAAGTATACTAGATTACCACATTTCTGCCGGCGCACCACGTCGCATCGCCAGTACACAACAGCTTCATCCCGATTGGTGCGTTCTTTCTCTGGTTTCATTAACGGATTTCTGAGGAACTACGGTCCTCGCGATAAATACAGGTCGAAAACCGTTGTTCGATAGAACATCGAAGAGGACCACTCACACGACAGCCTACCAACTCCCGTAACTACTATACGGAACACAATCTGTTCGGAAAGAAATAGTTTAAAGGAGACACGAACTTCTTGAACCATTCCGAACCTGTAGAGTTCCTCACCAGCCCGCACCCAACCTGGTAAACGCCAGGACTTCTACTATTTCTCCCGGAGACTACAACACTACATATTGCAAAAATCGATTTTTATGCTAAGTTTGAATCAAATCGGACTAAAATTGCGAACGTAAGCGTGGTAAAACACGCGCGCGCATATACACATTTTAAAGACCCCTGAATTAGAAGTCAGAACAGGCGCTCATTTCAAGGTCTCGGGTATGGATCTTACCCGAGACCCATGATGGCTTATTTCCCAATGAAAATTCACTAACAAAAAACAACGCAAAGCAGATTTTGCCTAACCTGCCCATGTCTCGAACGGCATGTTTGATTTTTTCAAAAAAAAAATCCTTTTCAGGTTTTTGTTTGCGTTTAACAATTTTTGTTTTGTTTAACAAAACAAACCCGTTTTTTTTCGTTGAACCCTTTTTGTTCAGGGTTTTGTTTTTGTTTAAATAAAAAACCCTCTTTTACTTTTTGTTTAAACAAAACCCTTTTTTTTGTTTAAAGCGTTGTTCAAACCCTTTTTGTTTTTGTTCATTAAATTTTTGTTTAAAGCGTTGTTCAAACCCTTTTTGTTTTTGTTCATTAAATTTTTGTTTAAAGCGTTGTTCAAACCCTTTTTGTTTTTGTTCATTAAATTTTTGTTTAAAGCGTTGTTCAAACCCTTTTTGTTTTTGTTCATTAAATTTTTGTTTAAAGCGTTGTTCAAACCCTTTTTGTTTTTGTTCATTAAATTTTTGTTTAAAGCGTTGTTCAAACCCTTTTTGTTTTTGTTCATTAAATTTTTGTTTAAAGTGTTGTTCAAACCCTTTTTGTTTTTGTTCATTAAATTTTTGTTTAAAGTGATGTTCAAACCCTTTTTGTTTTTGTTCATTAAATTTTTGTTTAAAGCGTTGTTCAAACCCTTTTTGTTTTTGTTCATTAAATTTTTGTTTAAAACCGTTGTTTAAATTTTTGTTAAGCAAAAAATTGTCGAAACATTTTTTTTCAGAATTTTCGTTTAAAATTCTACTTTTCCTTACATTGAATTTCGATTAAATATTGCTTACAAGTAATCAGTAATTAACGCTTAAAAAAAATTTGAAATAAAAGAAATACTGCATGAATTTCAAAATAAAACCTCCATTACGCATTAGAATTTTCGATCTATATTTTTGTTACGGAATTTTTAAAAAATCATGTGAACCGATTTTCCTGTTTTTTATTCTGTAGGTCCGACTTCCGTTTTGTGATAGCACAGTAATTGAAGGTAAGACTGTTGGTAAAATATTTTTACATTTATTTCGTTCTATTAGACACGCAATCCGAAAACGAACGTATTTTCGTTACACCCTGTATATTATTTCCTTTCAACACAATCTCGACAGATTTATAACGAGCCGCATACATGTAGAAGCACCAACCAGACATGTTTTCCAATACAGTGCCACGGCTTGAAACACCGTTCCTTGTAAGATATGGAATCGCGGAACATGAACGCTGGGGCAGAAAAGGATGCATTATGACAAACCGGAATGTGGATAGTACATCTATGCCGTCAATTAGAATAGAATAGTTTCCTCCATTTTGTTGCTGTCTTCAATGTTTAATTGCTACAACACTTGCGCAGACGGTTAGAAACGAACTTGTTGCTGTGTATTTTAAAATCACTATGTCTCCCAACCTAAGGAAAGATCTTCTTAAAATCTTACAATTCAACAAGTGTGAGGCATTTTTTTTGGAACTAGAAACGATACTGATACTGAATATATATATATATATAATTCTTTTTATATTCTTTTTCTTTTCTGCTAGGATTATTGTCACTATGTTCAGTATAATGATCTGCCTTCCCTAGCTTCGTCAATTCTACTTTCGTTGACGCGTTTCGGAGAACCTCCATCTTCAAAAACTATATCTATCTCCAAAAAAGAGGATGGATATAGTTTTTGAAGATGGATGTTCTCGAAACGCGTCAACGAAAGTAGAATTGACGAAGCTAGGGAAGGCAGATCATTATACTGAACATAATATATATATATTATGTTTTCAACCTGAACAAATTTCAGAACAAATTTTCAACCTGAAAACAATATTGCAAGTAAAAGCTAAAAGGAATGTCCCAGTGATCTGTACGTTCGTAGATTTTAAAAAAGCGTACGATTCCATTAATCGAAAATCTTTGTTTAATATCCTGGAAGAACATGGACTTGATCCTAAAACACTGCGACTGATCAAACAAACACTGACAGGCACAATCGCTAAGGTGAAATTTATGGGGGAAATTTCCAAACCCTTCCTGATCACAACTGGAGTTCGCCAAGGAGATGGACTCCCGCCTCTCCTTTTCAATCTGGTGTTGGACAAAGTTATCAGGGAATGGGAGAAAGAATTAAAAATTGAAGGGCACTGGAAACCAGTTCGACTTGGAAGACCTAAGGACAACACAGAAATCGCGTGCCTAGCTTTTGCAGATGACCTGGCCATACTCACAGATAATGAAACAACAGCGATTAAACAGATAGAAGTCCTAAAGGAATGTGCAGAGAGGGTCGGTCTACAGATCTCGTTTAAAAAAACCTAAATTCTTCTGTACAAAATTAAATATTCAAGAACTAAACACAAAATATGGTAAGATAAACAGAGTCAAGCACTTCAAATATCTGGGAGAAATTCCTGAACCCACAGGTGGCGAGAAGGCTGCGCAAAAGGTTCGGCTACTGAGAATGAAGAGGGCTCTTGGTATAACGCGTGATATCTACAATAAGAGATGTATGTCGACGCACACAAAAATCAGACACTACAATACAGTCATAAAACCGGAGGTATTATATGCAAGCGAGACGCTAGCACTCCACACAAAGGCTACCATGGAGGGTATTTTGAAGGAAGAACGCAAAATCTTGAGGAAGATCCTTGGCCCGAGATTAACAGAAGATGGATACAGGTTGCACTCCCGGAAGACCACAGAGAAGATATCGAACCTGGCAGCAGATATCAGAAGGAGGCTTCGGTTCTATGGACACATCAGTAGACTCCCAACAACGAGACTTGCCAACAGAATCCTTAAGTATATACAAGGTGTCAAATCAACAACGTCGTGGATCGCACAAGTCAGAATAGACCTACATGACGCAGGAATAGACTCAACAGACGTTGAAGACAGGCACGCATACAGGAGAAAGATGCTCGGTTGGAAGGTCCCAGAGAATGAAATCCCCAAGAGAGCGGGGGTAAAATGGACAGAGGAGCGGAAGAGGATCCATGGGGACAGGATGAGGGAGGTGTTGAGGATCAGAAGGAACAAGACATGAGTCGGAGTGCTTTGCGTGTTCCAACAGGGTCTATACGGAAATAATAATAATTTTATATATATATATATATATATATATATATATATATATATATATATAATTTTGTATTTACGGACCTAAACAAAAGCGTCTTTTGAATTAGTTTTTTTCAAAAAAAACTAAGTACAATAACATCCAAAAGTAAATTTATATTTCGGTATCAAATACGTTTCAAAATTAGCACTTATATTGTACGTTACAATGTAACGCGGTACAGTCCGCGTTGCGGCACAGCAGACGACACGGCTGTACGTTGGGATTACGTATCTCGGTACGTGTTCTAAACTATATGTGAGAAAATTTTATTCTGCATTATATTCTGTAGCAGAATGATGATGAACAATTTGTGTTTCTTCACGTTTACAGTTTATGCTAATCAGTTACCGGAAAAGGAACCTTTTCAATTGAAAATCACCGATAAATAACAGTTATAATTCTGTATTCACTGTTATTTCTTATACTGCTTTATGATCAATTAATCCATAAAGTAAAACATGTGGGAGTGCCCATTAGCATAACAGATCTATTTACAACGTTTTATAAGGACAATAAAGCACAACTACATTTTCTTGATATTCTTGTAACTGGCAACGCCTGATACAATTAAATTTAAAACTTTCCAATTTGTTCAGTGTCAAACGATGAGTGTGTAATACTGATTGTGTTTAGGCTAATGAGGCGAAGTACCGGCATTAACGGCAAATGAAAAGCTTGCGGCAATTACAGCTTGAAACTTACGACCGGTGCTTTATAAACACATTGGACACGCCGGCCGTCGTCAAAGGACGAGCTTACGGAAGTAACTCCAGTCTCGAACCTACGATAAGTTCAACAATTAGGGGCGAAATTTCAGATATACAGCAGACTGGCCGGTGCTTTATCACATTGGACACGATGGCCATCGTCAAAGGACGAGCTTACGGAAGTAATTCTAGTCTCGAACCTACGATAAGTTCAACAATGAGTTGCGAAATTTCAGAGATACAGCAGACTGGCCGGTGCTTTATCACATTGGACACAATGGCTTTGTCAAAGGACGAGCTTACGGAAGTAATTCTAGTCTCGAATCTACGATAAGTTCAACAATGAGGTGCGAAATTTCAGAGATACAGCAGACTGGCCGGTGTTTTATCCCATTGGACACAATGGCCATCGTCAAAGGACCAGCTTACGGAAGTAATTCCAGTCTCGAACCTACGACAAGTTCAACATTTAGGTATGTAATTGCAGAGACGCAACGAACTGACCGGCGGTTTAACATCTTGAACAAGTCGGACCTCGGTCAGGAAAAAGCTTACGGCAGTAACTCCAGTCTCGAACCTACGATAAGTTCAACAATGAGGTGCGAAATTTCAGAGACGCAGCATGCTGGTCGGTGCTTTAACATATTGGATATGCTGGCCATCGGCAATGGAAGAGCTTACGGCAGTAACTCCAGTCTCGAACCTACGATAAGTTCAACAATGAGGTGCGAAATTTCAGAGACGCATCATGCTGGTCGGTGCTTTAACATATTGGATATGCTGGCCATCGGCAATGGAAGAGCTTACGGCAGTAACTCCAGTCTCGAACCTACGACAAGTTCAACATTTAGGTATGTAATTGCAGAGACGCAGCTGATTGACCGGCGCTTTAACATCTCGGACAAGCCGGACCTCGGTCAGATAAAACTTACGGCAGTAACTCCAGTCTCGAACCTACTATATGTTCGACAATTAGGTGCGCAATTTCAGAGACGCAAGCTGACCGGTGCTCTTTTCACTTCCCTCCCGTGTTTAAGTTTCTCGAATATTTTGACATTTTAAAGAAAAAATTAGCAACGTTTTTCCTGTCCCATACCCAGAAAAATATGATAACGTGAAAAACTCAATTGCGTTTTGGACATAAAATGTAAATTTGTTTTAAATTTAACATTACTTTTATGTGAAATTATCCAATAACAATTGGGCTACAAGAACCGACCCTAAGCAAAGTGCGTTAAAAATGTGCTGGGTCAGCAAAGACTTGATTGAATCAACGTTGTTCAGTTTTGCTTTGAATAACGTAATCGCGGCTGTGTATGTTTGGCGCGCTAACAAAACAGTCTCATGTTGTGACACCAAAATTGCAGACGGTGTAAAGTTTCGTTTTTGTAATTTTATTAATGAGATAATATTGCTCGTTAATAAATAGGCCTATTAATTAACGTTTAGCATTCGTTCTGCGTTTTCAAGAAAAGTGGCATAATTAAAACATAATAATTTCCTCAAAAACTACTCCAATTTTTTAAAATAAAATTCGCCTCAAAAACGCTCTTAAACAACCAAATAAAACGCTATTAAACAACCAAATAAAACGCTATTAAACAACCAAATAAAACACTATTAAACGACCAAATAAAACGCTATTAAACGACCAAATAAAACGCTATTAAACGACCAAATAAAACGCTATTAAACGACCAAATAAAACGCTATTAAACAACCAAATAAAACGCTATTAAACAACCAAATAAAACGCTATTAAACGACCAAATAAAACGCTATTAAACGACCAAATAAAACGCTATTAAACGACCAAATAAAACGCTATTAAACGACCAAATAAAACGCTATTAAACGACCAAATAAAACGCTATTAAACAACCAAATAAAACGCTATTAAACGACCAAATAAAACGCTATTAAACAACCAAATAAAACGCTATTAAACAAACAAAAAATGGATTCGGAAGTCACCGACAAGAACGGATGATTTTTTTCGAATCGTATCGTCCAGTTTTTCATTCCACCTTTATAAAGATGCATTCAGTGTAACAAATTTGGAAAAACACAAATAAACGGTTTAGTAATCCAGGCTTATTTCGGTTCTTTGTTGACAGCTCTGAACCAAACTGGTTTTGGAAAAAATAGGGCCAGAAAATGTTTTGTTTGGACATCAATTTAAACAATTTTAATGCGAGAAAGTGTGTGTAATGTTTTTTTTTTCAAAAAATGTGTATTTTTTCAAAGTATAAAGTCGGTATATAAGTATATAAGTATTTTTTATTCATCTCAAGTCGGTCTAACAAATTTGAAAATGTCAACTGTTTAGTAGACATTAGTAAAATGAAAATAAACCCTGAACGCAGGCGACGTCTGTTTGTGTTTTTTGCACAAGTTTTGTACGTGATCTACATATTTTGTTCGGGTATCACGTTAATTTGAATACAAGAAAGTTTGATCGAAATAGTAGGCGAACGAAAACGTAACGAATTGGGTTGGCCCGCGTAGCGGGCAATAATGTCCTCTACTAACAACAGTTTACGCTAGCCCGTACAAAATTTTTAACCTCTTAAAAACGTAACACTTTCCAACTTATCTGCTCGACTGAATTACCCATCACCGTTTCCATAGCAACCGGCTCCATAGCTTTAACGGTTACCAATCCTAACGGTCGTTAAAAATAGGCTACAGCTGTTTACGTTTTAGCTGTGATTTTACCCGTAACCGTTTCAAGTCAAAACCTATACGGAAATCCGTTCAAATAACTCGGACTCTACTTTCTAAAACAGTTAATTGGCTTATGTAACCAGAAATAAGTTTTAACACAAGATTGCTATAATTTGACTAAAGTAAAAGTAGTTATTGGCCTAGTTTGTTTTCGGTTAGCTGGGGAAGGGACAAGAAAAATTATTAGACAATTACTTTTACGCGTTTTAGTTTAGGTTGTTAATGAACAAATAAACACTAAAATTTATGAAAAACTAATTTTTAGGTTATGATTCTTACGAACACTAAAACAGGCCTACGGTGTTTGCGAACAGAATTTTGTAAACATCAGTGTAACAGTAAAAACATAACCTAGAATTTTTTTCTACGCACAAGACCAGAATATAGTTTGTTTTAGGCGCAATTTAGAAATGTATTGTTCGTGTTATGGAATGACCAACACTGATAAGTTACTCCTTCATGAAAAACCGTTAATGTAAACATTCAAATTTTACGGTTTTAATTCATGACTATTAACGGTCAACGAACTACGGACGTTAAAGTTCTAACGCGAAATAAAAAGAACAATACCGTAGACCAATTCTAAAAACTAAAACTAAAGCAATTATGACTCAGCCATCTTTCAAATTCCTTAAACTCATCATCAAAAGCAGTTCTGTCAAACTTACCAAAAGTATAATGTCTTTTATCCTCCAGTTTTCAAGTGTTATATGCACTTCTTAAAATATAAATTGAACAAGAAAAAACAAACTCCTGTTTTAAAACTAAATTCCATGCACTAAACACTACACAAACAAACAAACACACACTGTTTTGTCTAACCTGGCAGGATGTGTACTGGAGTTTGCAGCGGTCCCCGCGGTGGCAGTGGAGGCGCCACTGTCTGGACTTCACCCTGACCAACATCAACAATATTAGTAAATACTGCATAAGAAAAAAACGTTATAAGCAAGCAACGCTGCAACAGGACTAACAGAAAAGGGAAACGAGGGAATTTTTATTATCCCTGCTACTGATTAATAATTATGAAAACTTGAATTTTACAGCTGTTTTGCATAACGATCATAACAGAGTTGTAAAAAGAACCAGCGGCTGCACCAATTCGCTCTACTCTCATCAAAACTAGTCCACCATTTTTCAAAAACTATTGTCGAATGGAAAATGGTTCAGGAAAATGGTCTATGGAGCAGCCATTATTGCACTCAGACCCGGGACTTGGAAATGAGCGCCAACCTTATCTTTAAATCAATTTTGAAAAATTGTAAAACGTCAATGTGTGTGCATCACGTTCAAGTTCGCAATTTTAGTCTGTTTTGATTCAAACTTTACACGAAAAATAACTATTATTTTTCAAAATCAGCTGATTTTGATAAAAGCTTTGACTAGTTCGTTAACCAGCAACAGTTTCAAAATAGCAACGCTTTAAATCTCAAAAAAATCGACTTTTTTATCTTGAAATGAATTTTTTTTTAATTCATTTCCCTGTCATAATCAGCGTTAACATCTACATAAAATAGCAATCTGAATTTTCAAAATCCATTGGAATTAAGATAATTACAGGAGTGTCTGTAACATGGAATATATAAAATTAAACACAGAAATCAATATAAATACAAATACATTTTTACCAATAGTTTAATTGGTAATTAACTTCAAATAACTTTCTTTTTTTCAAATTCGCGAATTCATTAACAATTTTGTTTTGGTCGATTTTGTCTGCTATTTCTCCGTTCACACGGTGTGTGTGTGTGTGTGTGTGTGTGTGCGCTCGCGCGCGCGCGCGATCCTCAGCCCTCAACCTCTTCATGACCACTGCAGCTAATACCACAATGACCCTCCAGTTGGCCTCTGAAGCCACAACCATTGTCACAACCAGACTTTCCGGTGTAATGCTGCCTCGCAGATATGATTGCAGCCTCATCCTGTCCTCGTCGAATCTCCGACACCGGAAAAACACATGCTCCGCATCTTCCTCCACTGCTGGAAGACAGAGGGGACAAGCCGAGTCTGTTTCCAGCCTGAAACAGAACAAGTAAGCCCGGAAGCAACCGTGCCCGGTGAGAATCTGTGTGATAGAAGTCCACCACCACATGCTCCCTGTTGCACCAATGCTATGAGTTGGTATGTCCATCGTCCATTTGTTGATTCGTCCCACTGTCGCTGCCATGTCCGCAGGGTCCGATTTCGCTCCTCTGTAATTGCCATTGTATGACTACCGCGGCTCAGCACTTCGCTTGCGCCAGTAGAGCCTCGCTCTTTCATCAGCCATCAGTTTCATTGGGAGTTCGCCCGCCACTACGCATGCAGCGTCGTAGGAAACTGTTCGGTAACCACTCACTACACGCAGCAACGCACGGCGGTGCACTGCACTACCCTTGCGCGCATAGCTCGCGACCGTCATAGCCTAGCTCCAAATCGGCGCTCCGTAAAGGATTTGCTTACTACTCCCGCTAGGGGTCGGCGGTGTGCCTGTCTTGGACATCCCAAATTCGGCATGAGCCTGCAAAGGTTCCTGCCACGTTCGCCGCCTTTTCGCTAACTGCCTTGAGATGTTCCCTGAAGTAGAGTCTCGCGTCAACTCACACACCAAGTTATCGAAGGGCCGGGACGGAACTTATCTGCATATCTCCAACTGTAAGAGTTACTGTTTCCCTCTTTTTCCTGCTGGTCACAAGCACGACCTCCGTCTTAAGATTGACGAGCTGCCGACCTATAGATCTCCAACCATCTCCAGATCGACTTCACTGCCTCGTTGGCCGGAACCTCGACTTCTTCCAAAAGTGTGTGTGTGTGTGTGTGTGTGTGTGTGTGTGTGTGTGTGTGTGTGTGTGTGTGTGTGCGCGCGCGCGCTTATTTATTCCTTCTCCCCCCTTTCTTTCAAAGATAAGTTAAACATATTCCACTGTACCTCTGTACCTGTACAAGCAGGATTCAGAAAACCCCTTTTTATAATAGAGTTTTTTTGTGTTTAACGTCCGACTATTGTGCACACTTGGGATGATCTATAGCGTATGAAAATGCCAAGGCCTGGCTGGGAATCGAACCCGGGTCCTCGGGGTGAAAGCCCAGTACGCTATCAACTAGGCCACCGAGGCGGCTTTTTCAATATAGTAAAAATAACGCCAATGCTGTGCATGTTTATATTACTTAATTAAGTAACTAATGAATTCGTATTTCTTCAAATTTTTGCCAATTCCAAAGAAACTGGCTGCGGCCCTTCCAGCCTCCATGGACACGCGTGGATCGTTCGAGGTTCGTTTTTGACAGTTTACAATGCTAGTATATAGAGACTTTAATACTGATTATGCTAATGAAAAATATTTTTAAAAAAACGGTACATTAAGACATATTTTAGGGAATTTTCTTCACACATCGGTGGTACGCCTGCGTTCATCTGTTTTCTCTTTACCTTACTCTGTCATCCCGCCGTGGCGGTGTAGATCCAGTCACTAATTACCGTATACCTGGAAAGTATATTAACTTGTTGCGAAACAAGGTTAAAACGCTCACATACAATTTTACTTAGACAAACAAAAGAAAAGCAGGACAAATAGAAAGCAGATTACACGTTGCGCAGTGGAGTGGTGGCGGCGATAAATTAATGAGGTTATAAATAATAAAAACAATTAAACAAAACTAATGAACAGGCGAAAGTACAATAACCGGCATGGGAACTGCGTTGCGTGTAGTGATACATTGAACCAGTAAAGTAACAGTGATTGTTGTTCAGTGTTTCCTAATCAATCACTTAACGCTCAATGTTTTACCGGAGTGATTTTATTACCTAATTTATTGGTCCGTAATTAAAATTATGTTAGTTATGGTTCGTTAAAGTTATTAATGAGGAAATTATCATTAACGTAACTAGTAATTCAAAGAACCGTAGACTTCGCATTTTATGCTTTCTTCACGAAGCTGTCAAAATTATGATAGGTTTTGCCGTTCAGCCATTATTACAGGTAATATTCAGGTACTGCACTAGTCATCGTTAAATCAGAGGCCGCCATCTTGAAACTGTCTTTATAAAAGGTATTTTCGTACAGAATTTCAAAACAATCGATCGGTTCGTTTGAGCAAAATTGCGTATCCGGTCTTTATAAAAGGTATCTTCGTTCCAGATTTCAAAACAATTGATCAGTTCGTTTGAGCAAAACAACGTACACACGTGATTGTTAAATCAGTGGCCGCCATCTTGAAACAGAAGCGAATGGGAAAAATCTTACACATACATCGTTTGGGTTTTATACGAGGTATCATCATAACAAATTTCAAAACAATCGGTCCAGTGCGTTTGAGCAAAACTGCATACACTCGTCATCGTTAAATCAGTAGCCGCCATCTTGAAACAGAAGTAAATAGGAAAAACTCTTACACAGATCGTATGTGTATATATATATATATATATATATATATATATATATATATATATATATATATATATATATATATATATATATATATATATATATATATATATATATATATATATATATATATATATATATATATATATATCCTAGTGGGTAGCGTGCTGGGCTTTCACCCCGAGGACCCGGGTTCGATTCCCGGTCAGGGCTTAGCATTTTCACACGCTATAAATCATCCCATCGTCTGCATTAGCCCAAGTGTGCACAATAGTCGGACGTTAAACACGAAAAAAATTTAATTTATATTGAAAATACAACGAACTTTGATTTAGATTAAATTAATTTTCACCGTTCCAATGGATTTTACGAATTGTTTTAGCGTTTAATTGTGCAGATTTGTAACGCTGTTTGCGATGGTGAAATCAGATTTAAATAAAAATGAAATAGCCGCCATTTTGAAACTGTTGACCGGAGACTGTTTGGTAACGAACGTTTCCAAAGCCAAGTTTGAATCAATCCACCGAAAAAACACGCAAAACACACACATAAACATTTTAACATCTATAAAAGTAACCTTGACCCGGAGCTGGGTCTTACCATGATGGCCGCTCATTTTAAAACGGAACTTCGTTAAGAAATGATTTCATTATCAGCCTACATCTAAAGATACACTTACATCTTGCAAAGCATTGTTCAGAGGCGTCACGTTTACATTCTTCGTCTGCATACTGAGCCCTGCAACGAGCAAAAACAAATAATTAATTAATTGCCGTCAAGTCTAAATGTTAAACCGTATTGTCTAAGCTTAAGGATAAAAAAATAAAATAAAAATCGTTATTTTGGTTTTACGGTTTCACCATACGAAGGAGAAAGAAAGGTGATTGTTTTCAGATTCCTTCCCCAGATTCTCGAATAATTTTTGAAGTGACTACTTCTTTTCGCGAGGTATGGGTGTATGTTTTGCACGAGGAAAAATTCAGTTTGCCGTCACGGAACGCTAAAAACACATCCACATGCGCACTCTAGTGAACGCGGGAATTTTTTTTAGTGATTAATAAAACGTATAAACTTGTATGGTCGCGGTTGACATGGGTTTTTTAAGGCGAAAAACACATCGAGGCTATTATCGCCTCCCTTAATGTAAGTGTGAGTGAAAAGTGTTAAAGTTTTTAAGTGTAGTTTTGTAAGTGTGTGTGTGTTAGACTCGGGTACCGCGAGGGATAGTTAAATCCTCTCAATAGTTTAGCTAGTCTGCATCGCCTGCGGGGAACATGGGTATAAACATTTGCTTTCGCGTCACGCTTGAATCCGTAATGCATACATCACAGCATATAATGTTCTTGTATATATCCAGACTGGAAGTGACTACTTCTAAACAGCTGATTTCGCACTTCAATATCATTTCAATTGAGGTTATGTTTATTGCCTATTTTTAAAATACGTATTTTCTAAATTTGTGTAGTTAAATTACTTAATGTGAAGTTATTTAACACGAAGTAGTCACACCTGTCGGTCAGTCCCGCACCGCCTAAGTTTTTTTTTATTTTTTAATATCTGATATGTTTCTGCATACTATGCCTGCATTATTAGTTAGTTCATTAAAAGTAGATATAAAATTATAAATAACATTATTCAGTTATTTACGGACTTTATATCCACAAAACGGTAAAATTACTTTTTTGATTTTGATGAAATTTTATATTTAGGTATACTTTGGTGACAATTTTAGTTAAGAATCACGCGCGCTCCTGTCTCGTAGTGTCAACAAATTTCCAAAAGTATGTTTCTTTATCACACACACACACACACACACACACACACACACACACACACACACACACACACACACACACACACACACACACACATACACACACACACACACACACACACACACACACACACACACACACACACACACACACACACACACACACACAAACACACACACACACACACACACACACACACACACACACACACACACACACACACACACACACACACACACACACACACACACACACACACACACACACACACACACACACACACACACACACACACACACACACACACACACACACACACACACACACACACACACACACACACACACACACACACACACACATATATATATATAACCTATTATTAGCGTTTTAAACTTTTAAATTATATACGAAAATGAACCCTGACCGCCGTCAAATTAAATTTTTTAATTTCAAAGGATTGTGAATATTCGAAATTCTGATTTATGCAGTTTTTAACGCTGATTACGACGACGGTGAAATCAGATTTTTTTAAATTAAAGAAAAAAATTGTTAACGAATTTGTCCAAATCGATTTTCTGTGGAAATTGGCTGAAAACGTTTTTATAGCTCTTTTTGGTGAAAAATGTTAACAATCTGAATTTTTCAAAATCGGTTCTGGCGATTCTGTTCAAATTTTTCATCAACGTGTCCAAGCATTCGAACAAAACTTAACCTAGGAATCCAAATCAGGTTGTTAAATGTTGGTTATATATAAAGAATCATAATCAAATCAGTGTCCAAATTAAATAAAACTAATCATGATCTACACATTTCTATTTTTTAAACCTGATATACTAGCCTACAAGCGGCTATAACCTGTTGAACGATTTTGAAAAATACGTCTTCATATTATTTCTTAATTTTATAATTTGTTTGTGTTTTATTGAAGAAACCAAATAGTTTAGGTCTTGTGCCCTACACTCGAACCCATTTTTAATATAATTTGAAAACAAGAAAATTTATTAAATGTCTTAACAGTATTGTCGTTATTTTGATTATTTACACAGCATAATATTTCACTGTTATATCGTATTACATTACATTATAGAGTATAATATTACAGTCGTGACTGAACGAAGTACTGCTAGCGCTATCTATGAGCAATTGATGCAACTAAATGTTTTTACTGTTAAAAGTAGAACGATTGCTGTTATTTTAAATTTATTAATTTATTTGTATCTGAACTGTAAATTCGTTGTACACGAATTGTTTGATGCTAATATTTTACTAATGTTTAATAATTAACAGAATTTAAATTAATGTTGTTAATTTTTCACCAGCTGTTAAACTGAAATTTAAAATTAGAAAAAATATAGCAGTTACTGTAGAAACGATGGTCAAAAATTAATTTTCAAAAATATGCTCTAATGTAAAATATATTCAAAGTAAAAAAAAATCGTAAATATGAAAAGCAGTTTTTGGATTAAGTTTTTTTAAAATTATCTATTAAAAATATAGTTTAATTTCAAAAAGAACGTAATGTTTTTAGTAGGCAATTTTTCTCATAAACTAATGACGACACCGAGTCGAAACAGTGCAGAAAAATGCCCGCGACAACTTCAGTTCCAGTATTATAACGCAAAGAAAAACGCAACCTTCAGAAACAAAATGGGGCTCTGTAACAAGCTCAAAATAAGTACAATTATAAAAATGAAAGTGATACTTTTTACAAAAAGATTAAGGTCAGACAGTAAAGTTGATAATTTGAAAAGTGGTTTGCAATTACCGCTCCGGTAAATGTCTCAATTACGTCAACAACTGTATTCAGTACAGCCAACATAACAACTGGGTAATTGTATGAACGAGTGGCTTTATAAATTACAGCTGACAGTTACATCGAGCAGTGACGTATCTACACTGCCCGGGGCCCAGGGGCTGTGCACCCCTTAATGCTAATGAATACGCACAACCCTCCGCTACTTCCCCTTCGACCATTTACCCTCATTGGAGTTTTTACTGAAACTATCCGTTTTGATGCGGAATAAGTGAAAAAATGATTTTGAAATTATATTGTATCTGTGTGTTATCGTGCACAGATCGTATGGATCGATTTTTCCGGTTAGTTTCGGTAAACATGTCATAAAATAAACGATTACACCGAATGTCGTGATACCAAATTAAATAATCATTTTATATCACAAAATATACATTCAGTATGTTCGGAGAATCGAAACGTTTCGTCTCTGGAAAACCGGGTTACTTTGTAATGGTTACACAAGGGGATGAGGGGTAATGAGGAGGCGGGCAGGCTGTCTAGACTGGCATCTGCACCTGAGTTTACTGGACCAGAGCGGCGGGTCGGCTATCAATAAATGGATCTACAAACAACCCTTGAGGATCTCACTCGTTGCGAGTACAAGTTTGGCAGTCTCGAAATGCGAACTTTTTTCGTCTATATACTCTCGGGTGGGATCATTTAATCCCAAACCAATGATGTACTTCGAAGTGGCTAAGGGTGGGGAATTTAGCTACGTAAATGAACCCTGAGTACCAGACGACCTCAGTTTTATTCTAGTCTTATCTACGCCCAGAGAACTCTTTATGGAGGACATTTTATTTCACTAATTACTTGTAGGGGACATTTTATTTCCTTAACTACTTGTGGGGGACATTTTATTTCCTTAACTACTTGTGAGGGACATTTCATTTACCTAACTACTTGTTGGGGACATTTAATTTCCCTAACTACTTGTGGGGACATATTATTTCCCTAATTACTTGTGGGGGATATTTTATTTCCCAAACTATTTATTAATGACATTTTATTTCCCTAACTACTTGTGGGGGTCATTTTATTTCCAAAACTACTTGTGGGAGATATTTTATTTCCTTAACTACTTGTGAGGAACATTTCTTTTCCCTAACTACTTGTGGGGAACATTTAATTTCCCTAACTACTTGTGGATTACATTTAATTTCCCAAACTACTTGTGGGGAACATATTATTTCCCTAATTACTTGTGGGGGACATTTTATTTCCCTAACTACTTGTGGGGGACATTTTATTTCCCAATCTACTTGTGGGGGGCATATTATTTCCTTAACTACTTGTGGGTGACATTTTATTTCCCAAACTACTTGTGGGTGACATTTTATTTCCCTTACTACTTGTGGGGGGCATATTATTTCCTTAACTACTTGTGGGTGACCTTTTATTTCCCAATCTACTTGTGGGTGACATTTTATTTCCCTTACTACTTGTGGGGGGACATATTATTTCCTTAACTACTTGTGGGTGACATTTTATTTCCCTTACTACTTGTGGGGGGCATATTATTTCCTTAACTACTTGTGGGTGACCTTTTATTTCCCAATCTACTTGTGGGTGACATTTTATTTCCCTTACTACTTGTGGGGGTATATTATTTGCTTAACTACTTGTGGGTGACCTTTTATTTCCCAATCTACTTGTGGGTGACATTTTATTTCCCTTACTACTTGTGGGGGTATATTATTTCCCAAACTACTTGTGGGGGACATTTTATTTCCCAAACTAAGTAATTAAAAAAATCTATAATTTTGATAAGAATAACATTTTACGTGGTATTAATACTTTGCAAGATATTTTTTTTTATTTCACACTCTTTTCATCTCCTATAAAATATTTCGATAGGTCATTTCGTGCTTAACCATCCTGACTGTTTAATCTTATGTACCGAGATACCTTTTTGCAAAATGCGGTAATTCAGAGATCGTTTTTAAGAATATTTTATTTGTACACTAAAAACATTTAAAGTGTCATATCTCCGTTAATATTGGCACAACAGCAAAAACAAAAAAACCAAATTAAAGATAATTTAATTAGCTATAATTATGACAAGAACAAATATTTTTGTATATCTAATATCTACAGAGTTATAAGTGAAAAAGTGTATAAAAAAAAACCAATTTCGCCACTTTTAACCCCCCCCACACCCCCTAAATGGTCCGAGTGGCAGACTGATACTGTCAGCAAAGTTTACAAACACTAAACTATAAATAAAAGTATTACTTTACATATTTAGGCCTATAAGCAGTGCGTTTCTGGTACCGAGTTACAGAGACATACTGTATATTTACAAAAATTAACAACCCTTGAAAACTTGTTCCAGAATCAACGGGTTCGGGTCTTACCTTGATGGCTGCCTCCAATAACTCATTTTATAATTCCATAAATTCTTCTATATTTACCCAAAAGCTTCTAGAAGAATGATTACGTATTTAGAATGCACGTACGGAAATGCTGACATAGCCTATGACGCACTTACCGAACAGGAGACTTGTTCTACAACAAGTGGGTAGAAGCGAAGGTCTGATTACCGAGATCACATTACGTGTACACTGGATCCCGGGCTACTCTCCCACAGTTAGTGTATCCGGTACTTTGTTTTGTGAGCTAATTGATAAAACAAGGAGCTTCAGCCGGATATTGGTCACGTTAACAGGTCGAAAGGAAGGATAAAGTTTGCGTGACGCAGTTCTGTTACTGACATTCCATGGCAGAACTACTTGCGCCAGCTTTATTAAGGTCTTCAGTATTAATTGTTCAATTAAAATAATCGTGGCCCTCCGCTTTTTCGCTGACGTGATGGAAGCGAATTTTCAATAATAATTTGTGTATTTTTCACAACTCAATCAACTTTCAAACAAGTGGATGCCGAATTTTGGAGTTGCAAAGACATCCGCACAGAATACGTCAGATGAACAAGTATCAGCGAACAGCTGTTGTTGGCATTTCCTAGTCCTTACTTGGTTGAGGCAGGATTTAGCTGTGTAAGTAATTTATTACAAAACACAAGAAATCGATTCAAGATATCAGAACGGGGTGATTTAATATTAACAAATATTTTCCCGGATATAAGATAGATAATCCAAGGACATCAACCGCAACCATCTCATTAAAATTTGTTGTGTATTTATGTGATTGATCTTGTATTTAAATTTATGTTTATATATACATGATTATATAATAATGTATATCTAATAATACGAAATAAAAATTATTTTTTTAAACTGTATTACTGAATTGCTCATAATAAAAGCTTCATTTGCGGTGATATTTGCGCAACACATTGTAAACATATGGGCGTCTATGGATTAGAAAAAATTATTTAAAGGGTCGAAGCAGAAAAATTTAGGGATAGACAAACCATACAATGCCTGAATCACGTAAAATCGGATCAAAATTGCGAATTTAAAAGTGCTAACACACGCGCCCGTGCACACACACACACACACACATATACTCGCGCGCGCCCGTGCACACACACACACACACACACACACACACACACACACACACACACACACACACACACACACACACACACACACGCACGCACAAACACAGACACACACAGACACAAACACACACACAAAAGCACAAACACACACATACAAAAGCACACACACACACACACACACACACACACACACACACACACACACACACACACACACACACACACACACACACACACACACACACACACACACACACACACACACACACACACACACACACACACACACACACACACACACACACACACACACACACACACACACACACACACACACACACACACACACACACACACAAGCGCGCACACCACACACACAAACACACACACACACATCACACACACAAGCGTGCACACCAAACACACACAAACACACACACACACACATCACGCGCGCGCACACATGCACACACACACACACGCACGCACGCACGCACACAAACACACACCACAAACACACATCACAAACAAACAAACACACACACACACACACACACACACACACACACACACACACACACACACATACACACACACACACACGTCATGCGCCCGTGCACACACACACACACACACACACACGCACGCACAAACAAACACAGACACACACAAACACACACACACACCAAACACACACACACACCAAACACACAGCACTAACACACACACAAAAGCACAAACACACACATACAAAAGCACACACACACACAAACACACACACACACACACACACTCACAGACACAAACACACACCACACAAAAAAAAACACACACACACACACACAAACACACACACACAAAAACACACACACACACACACTCACAGACACACACACCACACAAAAACACACACACACACACAAAACACACACACACACACACACACACACACACACACACACACACACACACACACACACACAAGCGCGCGCACACACACACACACACACACACACACACACACACACACACACACACACATCACACACACGCGCGCGCACACGCACGCACACACGCACGCACGCACGCACATAAACACACCACAAACACACATCACAAACAAACAAACAAACACACACACACACACACACGCACACGCACGCACGCACGCACGCACACAAACACACACCACAAACAAACACACACACGCACGCACGCACACAAACACACACCACAAACACACATCACAAACAAACACACACACACGCGCGCGCGCGCGCACGCACACAAACACACACCACAATCACACATCACAAACAAACACACACACACAGACAAACACACACACTTAAATACTTTTAATGTTTTATGTTTGTATAATGTTTTAGCATTTATTTTCACAATTAAAATACTATCCTATTTTTAACATTACTTTTAATAATGGAATAGTAATGTTATTATTTTTTTATTACTTGCAATAATTTTTTTTTAATAAGAAAAATAGTACCACACGACGTTTCGAGAGTGTGTATTAATTTTCGTCCTCAATTGCGAAACATAAAACGTAAATACTTATTAAGTGGAATATAAAAAAGGCAGATATCCTTACTTTAGTGGTCAGACCTGCTTGTGATCTGCAGAACCGTAAGTCACGGAAGAAATTTAAAAAGTGTGGAACTCAGGAAGTTACCGATGGAAACGAAACTTTTGTTAACGATATCTTTGCTGAATGTATAATTAGTTTGAAGATATGTTTACAAATACCTTGTTTTGTTTAAATAAATAAATACGTGAACCTAGCTTGGATGTTATTTACTGTAGTTATAGTAAAATATCAGCTGTTTTAATATTAATTCGTAACGATCAGCTGATTCCATTGAACAGCTGATAGGTTATAATAAGTTTCAGTGTTGTTAAAAATATTAACAACAATATTAACAGCAATATTAACAACAATTATTATAAACGTTTTTATAAATTTCGAATGTATTACAAACGGTTACAACGTGCACTTGTTCTTCAATTAAGGACAAATACGGAAACCAAAGCAACACAACGTTTTTATATAATACGCGTGTACTGTTATCGAAAAAAGAGACAGAAATAGACACGAAATTCGGTTGCTCGTTTCCGTTTCGTATTTTCGTTACATTAAAAAGGTTCGGGACACTTTTTTTCTGTTCACTCCTCTCGCCAAAGTTAACAATAAAAGCTTCGCTTTAAAGGGTTACAAAACAGCTGGCGGCCTATACCGTAAATTCACATTCTCGAATGTTTTTGTACTCGCAAATAACGACAAACCTCCGATCAAAAAGTAATAAAAGCACAACAGTTTATAGATTTTTGAAATTGATACCGACTTTGTTACCTCGTAAAGTTCACAACTAGTTGTATTACAATGTAAACTATTTATTTACGCGTTAAAATTGTGTTTCCACCATTAAAGTCTCCCATATCAGATATCTTTCTTATTCGCCCGTTAAAGTCCCCGGATCG
>CM040185.1:96526831-96559331 GCA_022606455.1 Callitettix versicolor
CGACCATAAACACATCACCGTGACGCCGACAGGGTTGTCTCCAAGATATATTGTTTTGCTGGAGAAAAGGGAGACTTGAAAGGAAATGAACTTATTTCCACCCCCCGCTTTTAAACCCGGTTTCCTGGGAACTAGGGGTAGCAGGGCGGGTCTAATTTGACGTGTCTAAAAGCGTTATTGAAGGCTTCCGTTTACTTGTTTCATAATGACGGTGAAAGTACCTCCCTAACGCCTAGTGGTGTTTAGGGGTGGGCGTTTCTGCTATTTTTACAAAACGTCAACAAACTGTTTGTCGAGGAAAAAGAGCTTTTTAGTTGAAAAAAAAACAGGTTTAAAAAACTGAAACTCAAAGTTGTATTGGCAGCTAAAACGTAAAGCACATACGTTCAGTTTTCTAAGACTACTTTTTCATTCCCATTACCACCTTAACTGTTTTTGGGTGTAAAGAATTTAGAAAAAATAATCCTTATAAGTGTAGTAATAATTAAATTACATTCTCAAAACGTAATAATTATGTAAGCCATTTTATATTTACAAAATGCAATGAATTTCTAATAGAATCATTCTTTTTTTTTAGTTAAAAATTAAATAGTTAAAATCAAATAGTTTAAAAATTAAAATGTTTACTAAAATTCGAACGATTTAGAATATTTTTAGTTGATTAAAAAAATATTGACGATTGATAATGAATATAAAAAATATGTTTAAATAAAATCAGGCTCTGTATCTACAAAATGTATCGACAGTAATACAACTAGAGGTGGGCGTTTCTGCTATCTTTACAAAACGTCAACAAACTGTTTGTTGAAGAAAAAAGCTGCTTTTTAAAACAGTTGGAAAAAAACAGGTTTAGAAAACTGAAAATCAAAGTTGTATTAGCAGCTAAAACAAAAAGCACATACGTTTAGTTTTCTAAGACTGCTTTTTCATTCCCACTGCCACCATGTCCTTAACTGTTTTTGGGTGTAAAGCATTTAGAAAGGATAAAAATAATCCTTATAAATGTAGTAATAATTAAATTACATTATCAAAACTTAATAATTAGCCTATATAAACCATTTTATATTTACAAAATGCAATGAATTTCTAATAGAAGCATTTTTTTTACTAAAAATTAAATAGTCCTTTGCATATTTACTAAAATTCAAACGATTTAAGGTTGGTAAAGATTTAAGTTTAGTTTTCGAGTTTAAGTTAAGTTTTGATTTTTGTTGTTTGCCTTGCTGAAAGTTGAACTAATTTATCATTATAAATGTTCTTTCCTTTAATTATTTTTTTTCCTTTCAACATTTTATGAAAACAGAAGTAATTAATTTAAATATTTTTTCCTGTCACTAATTGTTTTTTTAACTTTTAATGTGGCATATTAAAAAAAATTATAAATTTTTGAAAAGCTACAACTTTGATTTCATTGGTCACCCTGAGCATTGTAACCTCGCACAGGCATTCTCGTTGTCTTGGCCTAAACAATTGGGTATAAATTATATTAAAATTAAAGACAACGTGGCGCTCAACAAATGGTTCATTAAAATAAGATAAAAAATTAGTTATCTCCCACACCCCTTCTCCTATGTAGCTAGCAAACAAAGATTTATTACGGGAACGTTAAAAGTTTAAAGAAACAATAATCCGTAGAAATCACCTATTATAATTCTTCATCTTCCACCACAGCCTCTATACAACAGACTTTCACCGTCAGAATAGAAAGTTAAAAAAATAAGTTCACCCGTTCACTGCCAACAGAATTACATAACCTACTAATTACCGAGTTCAAACAGAAATATGTCAATTTACAAACATAATTCAGGCATTATAATACCACTGCCTTCTTAATAACATGCCTGCAATGTAGGTGTAAAGAAAGCTTTGGCTGTTGCTTTTAGGCGTAGTATATACGGCCGAGTCACGCTACGGTAATGACATGATCGGGTAGGCTTAATGAGCGCACAATATATCTAGATGGCAGGGCGATGACTTGCGCAGTTGGCACTACTGTAAGCAACGTAAACAAACTCTAACCTAAAAGTACAACAGTGTGGTATTTAATCGTTTGTTTTTTTGTATTATAGCTTATTTTAACTGACACGTTTTCGATATGAATGGCGGCTTCGTGTAACAATTAATTGTGAACCACGATTAACTGTTTAAAGAGAGTTAAATCGTTGAATATAAAAGTACTACAAGTACAGTCACTGTTATAAAAAGCGTGCTCGATATTAGCGGCTGAAGTCCAAGTAGTTGGACTATCTGCCGCTACGAACGCTGCGAAAAATAGTTCAACACTTTGCTACCAGTAGCGAGTGCTCACAGAGCTCTCATAAGGGTTATCCTTTTAGTAGGTTTATACGCAATGGTTAAAGTCTAGCTCCAGCAGACACGCATTACGTTACAATACACTGTTTCGGACGTTGCGTTTTATCTTTAATGATTGGAAGTCATCTTAAATTATTTCTAAAAGTTGCAGCTCGTCAAAATTAAAGGTAAAATGTTAAAATACAGCTTAAAAACGACTGTTTTAAATATTTTTCTGAAATAATTTCTAACAATTTCCATATTTTATGGTAACTGACAGTAATAAACATCTGTTCTGCGAAAAATAGTATCTAACTGTAGTTCAACACTTTGTCACCAGTGCTAGTAGTAGCGAGTGCTCACAGAGCTCTCATAAGGGTTATCCTTTTAGTAGGTTTATACGCAATGGTTAAAGTCTAGCTCCAGCAGACACGCATTACGTTGCAATACACTGTTTCGGACGTTGTGTTTTATCTTTAATGATTGGAAGTCATCTTAAATTATTTCTAAAAGTTGCGGCTCGTCAAAATTAAAGGTAAAATGTTAAAATACAGCTTAAAAACGACTGTTTTAAATATTTTTCTAAAGTAATTTCTAACAATTTCCATATTTTATGGTAACAGACAGTAACAAACAACCGTTAAAATTATTTCATTCACTGTACGTTTATAAACTGAAAGTATATACAAGCTATACAAAGCATCCGTTATACTATACAACTATACAAAGTTGAAAGTACTATACAAAGCTGGCAATTAATTGTTGACGATTTATGCTGAAGTTTTAAATTTGGTAAAGATAACAAAAGTTAGTCAGTTATTAGGGTGAAGATCTTATTGTATAGTTTAATAACGTTTTAACAATATTGTTTAATCATATTACATTCCTGAAAGTTTGTATGTTTGTCTGTCACGCATTAACTACTGGACCGATTGAGATGAAATTTCGAACGCATATGGTTTAGTTACCCGAGATGGACATAGATGTATTCCCGTTTAAAACCTTAAACCATATTATTAATTATTTCAAAATTATTGTTTATAAGCTTACATTTGCGATGATTTTAACAAACGAAATTTCAGAAATTCCTATAATTATATTTCTATAATTCCAAACAACCTTTCTAATTCAATAGATTCCAATGAAGTTGGCATTTACAATGACAATAAGCCGCAGGGTCAGATGTTAAGAGTAGTAGGAATACAATTGGGAACTCCGTGCTTCTACCATAACTCGCCTGTTCTACAGTATCGAGTAGATTAGATTATACTCTAGAGGAAGGGATAGTACAACCATAGGCACTGCGATCGACTGACCTATTGTGCAACTTACCTCTTAAAATACCTAGTTCAGCAGATTGGTGCCCCTAATAAGTTCCAACAACCCACTGACTAGCTCATTCTGCAGAAGATCCCTAGAGTCTTGGAAACCAAAAACCCCTAGCCTCCTACTAGTAAGAGCCTCACAATCATAAATTATGTGACCTGCAGTTTCCTCCTCCTTCCTGCACAATCTACATACCTATCCTGTTCATGTGCATCCTCACACCACAGTGCCCTGTTATGAGCCCCATGATCCTCCTGAGTTGTGCTCTGCCCAGGACATCTGCTGCCCCTTTGATTTCTCCGGAAGGAACTTTGCTTAAGAGACGTTTACTATGGGAATGCCCATGACGGTTGTCCCATCTTACCTGGTGTTGATATGTAATCCACCCATTAATAGCGGACCTGGCCAACGATAGAGAAATCCCTAAAGCCGGCTCAGGTCCGATAAACTCAGATGCAGATCCAAGTCCAGCCAAGTCGGTCTGCTTCCTCATTACCCTCAACTCCCCTATGCTCCGGAACCCAGTGAAGAGTTACCCGGTTATCCCGGGACAGAAAGTCAAGTTTCTTCCAACATTCCCAGACCAGCTTGGACTGTATTATAGGACCCGCAAGTGCTTTTATTGCTGCCTGACTATAGGTATGAATATGAATAAGTGTCGAGTAGCAAAAATCTATGTCTTGGCCGAAAACCATAAATCGTATAATATTGTATATAGAAATATATTAAATTGAAATGAATCTATTCTGATTTTGAAAATCGACCATACATTTTATTACCTACATTACAATAGCGAGTTAGGTATCAGCTAGTCACCTATAACTCAATACTTAGTCAAATGATAATCAGTTTTATTATTTATTAACTCTTAATAAATTCAAAGCCGCCTCGGTGGCCTAGTTTATCAATTTAAACTTGGACTTTTAACTGCCAATTTTCGGATTTTAGACTTATAGTTAAAACGCTGGCGGGGCGTCATTGACAGACTGAAATATTCAACCCCCTAAGACAATCACATATTAGTAGACTAAGCTGCCCTACAGTCTGCGCATGAGCAATAAATTATAGCTATTCCCGCAGCCTAGCTGCACCTATTGAGAGGATTTAGACGTCCCTCGCGGTACCCGAGTCTAACACATACTTACACTTACAACAGTATACGTACGACTTTAACACTTTACACTCACACTTACATTTAGGGAGGTGATAATAGCCTCATTGTGTTTTTCACCTTTAAAAAAAAGTAATAAGCCGCCTCGGTGGCCTAGTTGATAGCGTACTGGGCTTTCACTCCGAGGACCCGGGTTCGATTCCCGGCCAGGGCTTGGCATTTTCATACGCTATAAATCATCCCATCGTCTGCATTAGCCCAAGTGTGCACAATAGTCGGACGTTAAACACCAAATAAATAAATTCAATTCACTATTTTCATTAATTTTGGCAAGGGTTGCTAACGTTAAACACAGAATGGAGTAAAACATTTTCATTAAGTCATGACGTAAACCTATTAAGTACGATTTTTATTCTTTTCGATTTCGACAAAGTTAATTAACAATTGTTATGAAGAAATAACAAAATCAACGGTTGTTATCAAGCTTTAATTTGTCCAACAAAGACCAGCAATTTAAAATTGTACAATTTATTTTCTCTCGTTGGTTGCTACGTTACAGTAAAAACGCGTACCGCCCAAAACTCGTTTCTTACCCGCGTTTACAAATCTCCGAACGCTGTTTCTTACTCTACTAAACTCGACTCGGCGCAACGCTATAATCACCCGGTAACGATGTCAAAACAAGCATCGCGTGTCCTCGTGAGCTAATTCCTTCCCGAGAAGTGTTTAGTTACTTCTGTCCGCGAGAATGCGTTCGGGCGCTGGCATTTTCGGCAAAGCTAAACTATAATGTTCCCGTCACGCGAACATTGCGTGCATCGCACGCATAACCGGCGCAGTTAAATGTCATGACTCGGGTGTTTTTCGGGTTATTAAAACATTCTCGACAAAATAGTTTTTCGGAAGATTTAAAACAGAATGTAAAATATTTTGTTAGTTTTACAACCTTTTGTAGTAAAACTATTCGTTTTTAAACAAAGGCGAGCGATTTAAAACTGTATAACTTGTTTTCTTTCGTTGCCGATAGTATAGAAAAACTTTAAAAACAACCGCCAAAGACACGTTTCTTACCCGTATTTACAAATCTCCGGCCGTGGCTTCGTTGTTTCCCAACGTTAAAATCTCTTTTTTAAGAAACTTTATTCCTAAAGATACATATATTATTCACATCGTTTCATATTGAATTTACATTATTTAAAAGTGACTTAAAACTAGTAGGCCTTACATAAATAATAAAAACACAGGGGTTACTATTGGTTTTAATTGATTTATTACAGAATTTTCCATTTTCCTTTTCAAACTAGCTGATTTTCCTGGCGTTTTCCCGGGTATTTATCCAAATTTTCTATTCTCTGTCAATCAGTTTTATTATATCACAGAGACTGTCAACATTCATCCCCTATCACTGATTCTGACAATAGAGCTTTTTATTAACACATATCATGTTTTAGGGCTGGTTGTGATGGATTTTACGCGTCACGTGACGCGCGGTACATGTACATTGATATATGACAGTATATTTTGCTCGTCGTGAGTCTCACGTTAAATTAATCACAATTAAAAAATTACTGTGTTCCGCCCAGGATCGAACCCGGTACCTTTATACGCACGTCATAACCACTACACTACAAAAACTACGAAGAAGCTTGACCCGATCAGCTGATTTCGTTGAACAGCTGATAGGTTATGTTAAAAGTAGCTATGTTAATTTGTCGTTTATATTAAGTCGTAACGATCAGCTGATTTTATTGAACAGCTGATAGGCTGTAGTAAGTTTTAGGTTATGTTGCTAATAACTATTTGTGTTAATTTATCGTGTTTTCGGGGAAAAAGCGTAATTAAAATAACTATTAAAAATAAAAATCAGGTTACTGAACCAAAAATAAGAATCACGTGTTTTTTTTTCGAACAAATCATTCTAATCAAATAAAAAGGAAAAGAAAACACGATACACGATTTTTATTTTTGGTTCAGTAACTGAAATTTTATTGTTCACGTTATTTTCACCCCTTCTCAAAAATTTAAACGTGGATTAAAACAGCAACGGCAGTGTCAGTTCAACAAAAACCGGTTTTTAAAATTAAAAACGTGTTTACAACTAAAATTAGAAATATTTTCACTGTAAATTCTACTTTAATCTGAACACCGCGATCTTGGAAGAAAACAAAAACATAAACCAAAAAGTAAATGCGACAGGAAATTACCGAAATTAACGGGCTGTCGACTCTCCCAGGCGCGTTCGCGAAGGGAAACACTTTTGTGGAATTTGTGGAACGCGGAAACACGGGGCCGAAGTGTGAGAAGCGAGCCTATGATTTTAGATACACCGTGTTCAACGCATGATTCTCACATGGATATGAGTTGCTCCGAGAAAGAAATCATTGTTTAAACAAAATGGTGTAGAACACGTTTTCAAAGCAAGTCTGGTTTAATGTCTTTGTGAATTAATTTTTTTTTAACGTCCGACTATTGTGCACACTTGGGCTAATGCAGACGATGTGATGATTTATAGCGTATGAAAATGCCAAGCCCTGGCCGGGAATCTAACCCGGGTCTTCGGGGTGAAAGCCCAGTACGTTATCAACTAGGCCACCGAGGCGGCTTTTTGTGAATTAATGTAAATTTGAAGAAAAACGTACTGTTTTCAGTGTCTTGGTTACAAAACCGATTTTTTGCACTGTGCTATACTTTCTCTACACTTCGGAAGGCTTATAGTAGGAAAGTAATAGATCAGCATTCATGGGCGTATCCAGCGAGGCAGCAGCCCCTGGAAGCCGTTATTAAATATTGTTGCTGGAATTTAATACAATTCTTGAAATAACTATTTTAATAATCAATATTGATTATTGGAGACGGTCGTTGATCATCCCTTATCTTGACTCCAACTTTATCATTAAATGTTAAATTCTCACACGAAAATACACCTTATCCCATCTTCATCCTTCATACATGCTAAAAATTACTTTAAAAGATTTGGGAAAAATGCAAAATCTTTCACGGTGTTTTATGAGTTGGGTGGTATCTCTGCAGCATTAGATTTGTGGTATAATCTGTAGAAAAGGAAGAATTTAGCAGGAGACAAATTAAAGGATATTGAAATGGTTCTTTTAGAAGAGGCTAATATTTTCCCTGCAACAAGGCACTCCTCGTTTTAAGTAGAGGTGGGCGTTTCTGCTTTACAAAACGTCAACAAACTGTTTGTTAAGGAAAAAAAGCTGCTTTTTAAAACAGTTGGAAAAAAACAGGTTTAGAAAACTGAAACTCAAAGTTGTATTAGCAGCTAAAACATAAAGCACATACGTTAAGTTTTCTGACTACTTTTTCATTCCCACTGCCACCATATCCTTAACTGTTTTTGGGTGTAAAGCATTTAGAAAGGATAAAAATAATCCTTATAAGTGTAGTAATAATTAAATTACATTCTCAAAACGTAATAATTATGTATGTCATTTTATATACAAAATGCAATGAATTTCTAATAGAAGCATTCTTTTTTTTACTTAAAAATTAAATAGTCCTTTGCGTATTTACCAAAATGCAAACGATTTAGAATATTTTTAGTTTATTAAAAAATATTGACGATTGGTAATAAATATAAAAAATATGTTTAAATAAAATTAGGTTCTGTATCTACAAAATGTGAGAGGTTGTTACTACAACTCGACTACAACTCGCGACAAAATAGAGATAAACGTTGCCATTGACCAAACAGTTCTTACTTCACTACAAGCAACTTTGAAATAAAGGGAAAAAGCAGGTAGAAGAAAAGCAGTTTTAGCGCTTGCGGCAACGTCCGTTCCTTGTTTAGCAAATCATAAACCAGTCCAAATCAAACTGCTTGTTTCCGTTTGAAAAAGCAGTTTGTTTGTCGTTTATAGAAAAGCAGTTTTTTTTAACAGTTTGGTGTTTTCTGCCCCACCACTAATTTTAAGTGCTTTCCCATCCACTACGGCTGCTATTGAATGATCTTTCAGTACCCTTCGAAGGGTAAAATCCTGGTTGAGAAGTACATTGGGAGAGGACAGATAATGGGTTGTGTTTGATGAGCATCGGAAATTCTTTAAGGAAAATCAGGACTGGATTGAAACAAGAGTTTTGAACAAGTTTTCTACAAATCCAAGAATTTTTTAAATTATTTTTTATTTTAAAGTGAAAAGCACATTGAGGCTATTATCGCCTCCCTAAATGTAAGTGTGAGTGTAAAGTGTTAAAGTTGCAAGTGTAGTGTTGTAAGTGTGTGTGTTAAACTCGGGTACCGCGAGGGACGTCTAAATCCTCTCAATAGGTGCAGCTAGTGTGCACACCCTGCGGGGAAATTCAAGAAAAATAATACTAGTATAAGCATGTAACTAGAATAATTTTTTTATAAAGCAAATAACTGTAATAAAATGTGACATTGTATATTGAACGACCATGGCTTGCCCCCCCCCCTAGTTTTGATCCTGGGTACGCCCTTGCCAGAACTATTTAGTTCCGCACACAACCACTGTCTTTATTTCTCCGCTTTACCGAAAAGCACTGCGAGATACACCGAGATAAATAATAATCTACAACCAAGATCTTTAATTTTCCCCACCGACACACTTCCGGGCCATCATTATGTGGTTTTATTGTTTAGTTATCAATGCCACCTTAATTACAGCGACAGCATAACGGAGACTTAAAGGTTAACGGAAGTACCACTAATGACAAAATCTAATCCTTATTGTTATATATAAAGATAAAGCAGCTGCCATGAAGTCTGCCTGTTTGGTATGCGTGGCGCAGCTCGGGGTTTTCCAAATTCTCTCACGTGTCCCAGCTTAATGTTTAGGCGACATTGTTTATGGTACAATCAAAGCCGAGCAGGACTTAAAACTAGGAGACAACACTTACTGGTGGTGCAGTGGTTCACGCAGTTTTGGTGCGTTGAAGTTGTACTTCAATTATGTTTATGAACACGAGGTCTTACCGTTCCGATAAATACTAGGAAGTTCAAAGAACAGTAGACCTCGAAGTATATAATTAATTAATTGTTCAAAAAACAGTATACCTCGAAGTATATACTTAATTAATTGTTCAAAGAACAGCAGACCTCCAAGTATATACTTAATTAATTGTTCAAAGAACAGTAGACCTCCAAGTATATACTTAATTAATTGTTCAAAGAATAGTAGACCTCCAAGTATATACTTAATTAATTGTTCAAAAACAGTAGACCTCTTAATTGATAGTTCAAAGAACTGTAGGTCTCGAAGTATATTCTTAACTTTGCACCACTTTAACCAAACTTTCCTTTTAACCTAACCTAACCAAACCAAATTTTCCTGTTAACCTGACCAAACCAAATTTTCCTGTTAACCTAACCAAACCAAACTTTCCTGTTAACCTAACCTAACCAAAAACAGGATAATTAATTGTTCAAAAAACAGTTTACCTCGAAGTATATACTTAATTAATTGTTCAAAAACAGTTTCTTGTTAACCTAACCAAGTATATAAACCAAACTTTCCTGTTAAACCTGACCAAAACCAAACTCGAAGTATATTCTTAACTGTTAACCTAACTTTAACCAAACTTTCCTATTAACCTAACCTAACCAAACCAAATTTTCCTGTTAACTTGACCAAACCAAACTTTCCTGTTAACCTAATCAAAAAAACTTTCCTGTTAACCTGACCAAACCAAACTTTCCTGTTAACCTAACCAAACCAAACTTTCCTGTTAACCTGACCAAACCAAACTTTCCTGTTAACCTAACCAAACCAAACTTTCCTGTTAACCTAACCAAACCAAACTTTCCTGTTAACCTAACCAAACCAAACTTTCCTGTTAACCTAACCAAACCAAACTTTCCTGTTAAACCTGACCAAACCAAACTTTCCTGTTAACCTAACCTAACCAAACTTTCCTGTTAACCTAACCAAACTAAACTTTCCTGTTAACCTAACCAAACCAAACGTTCCTGTTAAACCTGACCAAACTAAACGTTCCTGTTAAACCTAACCAAACCAAACTTTCCTGTTAACCTAACATAATCAAACTATCTTCTAAAACTAACCTAACCTAACCTAGCCAAACACACAGGGTAGACGTAAATACGAACCAGCGGTTATTAGACCGTGACACACGAGGTTGTCTTACAACAGCAACCCGATGCTCGATACCACTCGAGAACCAGATACAGTGTGCGCCATTTATAACGTAATCCAATCTCAAAACCACAATAAAAAAATACAAAAAAATCTCACCTTTTCAAGTGGTCCGAAGATATGCATTTTGCAACCAAAGAAAATAATATGAAATTACACAAGTCAGAGCACCGAGTTTAAAACAAAACAAATTTGCTGATTAAAAACAACCTCAACGGCCTTTAGAGCTCCATTTTGCTTCTTCTTTTTATTTAATAATTTTTTTATAAACGAATAACCATTAAAAAACAGCTATTGGAGCGGTAGACATACACGGCACATTGAAACGAGCGCCAGCCCTGATCACGTTTTCAGGAGGGCCTTAAATTTTTAGGTCCGATTTTATTCAAATTTCATGTAAAAATCTATCCTGGCTTTCGATAAGTCCGTTACCCAGCAAAATATGTAAAACAGTTTCAAAATGGCGTACATTTAAAATCTTTTAAATTGATAAATTTTCGTCTCTCACTTGATTTCACTAACGTAATCGACGTTAAAATTAGAATCACTTTTCGATTTTCTTGTTCCGTAGAAATGGATTTTTTTAAATAGCTGTAATCATGTTTTGTTTGGGTATTCGAGGACTCCGTTCAGGCAGAATTTCAACAAAATCGTCTAAGCAGATTTTGAGAACGTCAAATGTTCGTTATTTTTTAAGGTGGTTCAACCAAAACGGACTAAAAAAATAGACAATTGTAGCTGAACTATTCCAATTTGCTAAAATGCGATCGAAATCAATAAATTAGTTTGTATTGTGACGTGTACAGGTCACAATATCACAAAACTGTTAGCACATACAGAACACATACAGTACAGTTAACACTCATCACGAAATAGTTATCACATATATATCACAACACTACAAGTAGTAATCAAACACTTTATCACAACAAGCAGTTATCAAACACATATCACAGTACAGTTAACACATATCACAAAACTGAATACTAAATAAATAAGTTGGACTGTATAAGTAGTATAATGGCGTTTAAAATAATTTAAATAATTATTATTCACGCCTACCAATATATAACAAACGTATAAAACTGTTAATCTATCAGTTAACTCTTGTCACAAAACTAAATACTAAATAAGTAAGTTGGACTGGATAAGTAGTATAATGGCGTTTAAAATAATTTAAATATTTATTATTCACGCCTACCAACATATAACAAACGTATAAAACTGTTAATCTATCAGTTAACTCTTGTCACAAAACTAAATACTAAATAATTAAGTTGGACTGGGTAAGTAGTATAATAGCATTAAAAATATATTATACACACCTACCAGTATATAATAAAAGTATAAAACATACCTGTTATACAGTTAAGACTTGTCACAAAACTAAATAGTAACAATTAAGTTGGACCGGATAAAAACCACTATTCAGCAGAAAACTAATAGATCCATTTAAATCACGTGATCTAATTTTTCTGTACTTTTTTATACTTAGTATATACTTTTGTATATTTCGTATAAACTTTGTATTCGCGTTTGTACACATCGTGTAGGCTTTTGTAAACTTCGCATATACTTTTGCATACTTCTTACATACTTTTGCACACTTCACAAAAGCTTTTGCACGCTTCGTACATACTTTTGTATATTTCATACAGGCTTTTGTATACTTCGCAAGCGCTTTTGAGAGAGTAAAAATGTGAACGTTGAACGCTTTCCACATACAGTACTTAAACAGTTCCTGTACAAGGTGTGGCTATTTGTGATTCCGTCACGTTTTGAAACTGGAGGGTCATAAAAATGTAACCTTCAAGGTGACCATCGCACCGTCACTTCGGGTCATTTGTATTTCTACCGGAGGAAAGCAGAACAGATTGCTGACGTTTTTGCTTCAACGAAAGCACAAATTTTTTGAGGACGTTTTTTTTCGCGGTAATTAACCTATACAGGCTGCGCTAAGGATTAATTTTCGGGATAATATGTTTGAATCAGTTTTCGTTGTATAGGGTGTCCAATAAAACCTGTCGGCACCGATCGACAGTTGAGTGAAAAACTTTAAAAAATTAAAGTAACAATTATTACTAAATTGAAATTATTTATATGTATCATATACAAGTACAATACACACCTGTTTCGCTGACGTGATGGAAGCGAATTTTGAAAAGAATTTTAACACCCTTTTTTTGAAATTCTGATTTCATCGTCATAACCGGCATTGAAATCTTCAGATATTAGAGTTTTAAACGTTTGACAATTGAAAGTGTTTAATTTGAGCAATTTTAACGCTGATTACTGATTTTTAAAAAATATTTAATACAAAAAACTTACGAATTTTTAAAGATTTTAAATTTGACGAATTTCGCTGATTAAGCTATTACAAAAACTGTTTTTCCCCAAGGTTGAACAAAACTGGACTAAATTTGCAAAGGTGTTCGCACACTGTTTATAAATTTTATCGTACTCTTAAAATGTGATTCAGAAGTAGGATCGGTGCTCATTTCAGCCCAGTTCTAGGTCTTACCACGATGGCCGCTCCAATAGCTCATTTTCAAATGGGAATTTCCGAATAGAACATCAAACTTGTATAACATATCCAACTGAGAGGATTTAGACGTCCGTCGCGGTACCCGAGTTTAACACACTTACACTTACAACACTACACTTGCGACTTTAACACTTACTCACACTTACATTTAGGGCGGTGATAACAGCCTCAATGTGCTTTTCAATTAAAGAAAAATTTACTAGCCTTGAATAAAAACTTCTAAAAATGGTGGCCTAGTTGATAGCGTAGTTTCACCCCGAGGACCCGGGTTCGATTCCCGGCCAGGGCTTGGTATTTTCATACGCTATAAAACATTCCATCGTCTGCATTAGCCCAAGTGTACACAATAGTCGGACGTTAAAAAAAAACAAAAATCCAACTGAGAATGCTCCAATTGACGACTGGGTTGGGCATGTAGTATAACGGCGTTAATAATTTAAATATCAGTAAACGTAATTATACAATTTGCAAGATAAGTTTAACGGTAAACGTTCTATGCCATTTTTTACTCGATAGATTACATTGTTGTATAACGGGGTTAATTGTAATTTAAATATTTATTATTCAATTTATCTATACGTGTAATTTTAAAGAAATAACGTTTAGTCAGTAGCGGATTTGAACTCGTGTCTTTTAGTTTCATAGCACTAAGTCAGGAATGCACATCGAGAAAGAAAGCTCACTGGTAGACTTAGTAATTTTTATTCGGCAAACGTGGCGATTGTTTTACATGTTATACGTGCTACGGCGAGTTTTTTCTCAAAAAAAAAGAAAAATCTTCTAGGCGCACCTGAAGAATTTTGCAATTCAAAAACTATACTTACATCACTTTCAACCCGCTTAAATGCAAAAGTGTCTGTTCTTTAATTGTACTTGATAAATAATTGTTTTTTTATGCATAAGCTTGTCTATAAACAATATGGCCTACTGGAAACTACCACGAAATGGTAAATCCGATGGAGATGGTACTAGCATTGCCCGTATCTAGAGACCAATTTTTAATTTTATAAATTTTTCATATTCAAGCTTTTTTTGGCCAAAAACATTTTAATAAAATCCACTTTAACGCGTACACTATACGAACCCAAACTTTGTACCATACTTTCCCCGATTTCCGATAGAAAACAGAGTAATTTATAAAAATCGGTTCTTCAAAGTTTGCCGAAATTTTGGTCGTGTATGAAGATACGTTTTGAAGTTGTTTTACGAAATTTTTAAATACAGGAAATTTGAATTTGAAAAAAAAACCCAGTCCGTCTTCCGGTTTGTTTCGGTTTTCTAACATAAACTGCTTTCGTTCCAAATTTAGGTTAATTTGTTTCAGTTATGTATCAATAAATTGTACGCATAATTTCAATTCCTCTTGTGAAATTATGATGTAAGAAAGTCTGTGTTCCGTTTTTTCACCGATTATGTTTGTCTGCAACTACAAAAACCTAAATTTGTACCGTAGGCCTGATAATTAACTCTGGAAAATAAACAACAATGAATATTACTATTGTTTAACTGATTACAAATCATAACCTCAAAACTTGTACGATGAGCAACTCAAATTATCGAATAGGCCTAATTAAAATTACCTCAAATAAAACACACTAATACAGTAATTATTGAAAAAACAAACTAGCCTAGACACAAAATATGAAACAAATATTAGGTTATGTTAAGTAAATATATAAAGTCAAAACTAAACTTGCCAGCAGACATAACAAATCACTGTTGCATAAGGCAAAATTTGAAAGGCGAGTTAAAATACTGAATAGCCTAATTTAAAATTTCCAGACAAAACTGTAACAGCCAGTTATAAACTAACCTAGGCAAACAGTAATAAAAATAAAACTGTATCAACAATAAATGCATTATTTTATTCACAGAACATCTGAAATATCAGAATTGTAAACTTAGACTTTTATAAAAAACAAAAATAAAACGTTAAAAACACAATAACTAACCTACCGACAATTTTAAGGTTATGTCACTTACTTTTAATGTTTTTATATCCAAACAACGGCGACATTTAAACGATATCCATTTTATTTGGCACAAAATAACACTTAAATGTTTGGACACAAACTTTTGAGCACAAATTCAAAACACCATCACAAACACAAACAAACAACCCTCGCCTTACTATATCCGGCACGGACTGAATTGTGTTGAATGAACAGCCGACAACAGCAGCGCTCCCTGTCGCAATTAACAGGAAGCAGTACTACCAACTTGACAAACTGTTGCGGTGATTTGATGAAGCCGATTATAGTTTACATTCCCGCTAAATGAAGTACGTGTGTTGATGGTAAAAATTCGAATTTTGATAACCTGTTTCGTTTTGGAAATCTGACCGTCTGTTTGCTCAACGGTAAAGACAAACGAATTGAAAAATGTTAATAAACTTTCATATATTATAATGTTGCCCGTATTTTTTAAATGTTTTAAGCAAAAAATTAACAAGTTGCTCGTGATCAAGCATTACCGATTTTGATCAAACTATGTTCAAAATAGCTAAACAAAATGTATGATTCGCAAACTCGCTGGCAAATCAGGTTTTATATATACACTTTTTTTTAAGGCGAAAAGCACATTGAGGCTATTATCGCCTTCCTAAATGTAAGTGTGAGTGTAAAGTGTTAAAGTCGTAAGTGTAGTGTTAGACTCGGGTACCGTGAGGGACGTCTAAATCCTCTCAATTGGTGTAGACTAAATTTTTTAGCAAATATCATAAAATAAGTTTGATTAACCTGGAAATTTTTCAGAGAGAGATAGAACACATTTTCTTTTGGTATTTACGGACTAGATTTAAGATACGATTTTTAAAAAAAATTATCTTGTTTTTTAGTCAAAAAATGAATAACTGTTTTTTAACAATTAAACTACGGCAAGATTTAGTAAACACAAGCTAAATTTCATCCAACTCAGATAGTTTTGTCTCTAAGAAAATGTATAAATCAAACATTTATACCATTTTTTTAAGACCGGGGGGTCGTAAAAACGGATATATCCAGAAAAAACCTTAAGATTGATTTTATTCAAGGTCATTATCCTTTCATTATACTGCGCTTACTGTGTACTTGATTAAGTAGTTTAATCACATCTACAATCTACGGTTTTTTTGTGTGGCCTATAACACGATCCAGACGCCAGAATGCTGCTGCATCAGCCATACCGCTCCACTTTATCAGGATGCAGGATGCAGGATGCAGGATACAGGACCGCAGATTGAAGGATTGAAGGTCATGCCCGTGCATGTAAATTTGTTCACCTAACCGCACATTCGTTTCCGCTCCGATGCCTTCGCCGTGCCAACAGGTGGTTTGGATGTACACTCTGGTGAACAACCGGTAGCCGCTTCCTTTCCCATAGGCTTGTGGGGGGGAGGGGCCGATTTCTTAAACTTTTAAAACGAGATGAAACATTAAATGTTGAAGCAGAACATCAAACAGGTTGCAAGTTAGCTTTGGTTTTGTTTTTCTGTTGTTGACAAGTTGGAACCGTGCTGGTACACAAACATGTCCACTGGGCCGATCTTACAGACATTTGTTGTGGTCTAATTAAAGTAATAGTTGAAAAAATGGCAGCAAGGGTACCGGTCGAAAGAAGTGAAAACACAAAAAAATTAAATAAATAATGTTTTGTTTTTTAAAATTGTTTTTGTTGATGATATTTATATTGTTCTTCTTTTTCCTCCTCTTCTTTTTCTTCCTCTTCTTCTCCTCCTCCTTCCCTACTTCCTCTTCTTCTTCTCCTCCTCCTCCTTCCCTTCTTCTTTTTCTCCTTCTCCTCCTCCTTCCCGTCTTCTTCTTCTTCGTCTCTTCTTCTTCTTCTCCTTCTCCTCCTCCTCCTCCTTCCCTTCTTCTTCTTCGTCTCTTCTTCTCTTCTTCTTCTTCTTCTCCTCCCCCTCCTACTCTTCTTCTTCTTCTTCTTCTCCTTCTCCTCCTCCTCCTCCTCCTCTTCTTCTTCTCCTCTTCCTCCTCCTCCTCTTCTTCTTCTCCTCTTCCTCCTCCTCCTCTTCTTCTTCTCCTCTTCCTCCTCCTCCTCCTCTTCTTCTTCTCTTCCTCCTCCTCCTCCTCCTCCTCCTCTTCCTTCTCTTCTTCTTCTTCTCCTTCTCCTCCTCATCCTCCTTCTCTTCTTCTTTTCTTCTCTTCTTCTCTTCTTCTTCTTCGTTATCGTTCCTTCTATCGTTATTCTTCTTCTTATCTTCTTCTTCATTTCTTCTTCATTTCATTTCATTATCATTCTTCTATTTTATCATTATCGTTATCGTTATCGTTATCGTTATCATTATCATTATCGTTATCGTTATCGTTATCATTATCATTATCGTTATCGTTATCGTTATCATTATCATTATCATTATCGTTATCATTATCGTTATCATTATCATTATCATTATCATTATCATTATCGTTATCGTTATCGTTATCATTATCATTATCATTATCATTATCATTATCATTATCATTATCATTATTAAATACATAAGCCTATGTTAAAAAACATTAGATATTTTAAATCCCTCGCCTTCGTGGAGGATCTTCACTTTTTGAAGGTCAGGATCGGAGTTCACGTCCGACAGGAAGGTCACATGTCTGGGTATTAGCTCATTTAGAAACGCTCACCAAAAGTAATTAATCGAACATTGTTTCTGTATTTCAAAATGGCGGCTGATTACGGCAGTCTTCCCAACAATTTCGCTCTACTAAAGTCGTGCATAATTTACTAGACACGTAAATAAAATCGGTCGTGCGTGTTATAGAGACGGTACGGTATGACTTGCTACCGACACTGTAGGCCTATCTGTCAATGTACCTTGTCACAGAGAACGTGTGTTTGGAATTTATCTCGCGTTAATATATCGGTTAATTAATGCAGAAGAGTACTTTCACCCTATCCTGTATCCTGTATCTGGTATGGCAGAGGTCAGGCGAGGATGTAGAGGCCTTGTGATCCTTAGCTTACGTAAAGACTTGGGCGGTTCTCTTTCACTTTCACGGAGTGCTCGACTGACGTTTGTTATAGTTGTAGATAGTTGAGCGAGCGAAGCGAAGCAGCTGTTTCAACTCGATCTTTTGGTCAAACGCATTGACCTATTTTTGAAATTTTTTTGAAATAAAGGTAGGCTATAAAGCCCGAACCAGTTTTTATTTAATTCCGTTTCAAGATGGCGCAAGGACGGATGAAAGGGGGCGAAGGGGCGATCGCCCCTCCTCAGACAAAAAAATATCCCATTTTACATCCCTAAAATCGATTATTACACACGATAAAATTTGTTTTGACCAAACGATACGTTCAACTCCTATGTCGTTACATTCCGGATACGAGTTGCACTTATCGTTTGGCCAAATCAAGTTTTATCGTGCGTATTTTAATCGTGTAATCGTGTTCAGTGTTTGTGACGTGTGTTTTCAATGTTTTGTTTAACTTTGTGAAGACCTCGACAGAGGGATTTAACATTTTTTATTACGGCCTGAAGATGGAACAGTTGTTTCGAAACCGCGGTAGCCTTTACGAGGTGAATAGATAGACCGCTAGACGGAAAATAGATCGTAATCCTAATTACTTAAATATGTTGTCCGGTGGCTATGTGCAACTATGCATTTAGTAGTATAGTGATTCCCAAAGTGTGCGCCCCGGTGACGTCATAAGGGCGCCGCGAAATATTCAATTAAACAATTTTCTTGGAATTTCCAATTCTCGAATTTTTACGCCAACAATCGTGTGTGCTGACGAAATTCAAAGAATTTAGCGGCTTTAACGCTTTTAAAAAGAAAAGTTTTCCACTTTTTCAAGAAAATCAAAAATTTAGAAAAAAAATCTCATGCATTAAGGGCTCCTCGGAAAAATCGGATTATTTAGAGAGCCGCAAACCGAAAAAGATTGGGAACCTCTGGTATAGTAAATTAATTCCTTAACCCTAACGACTTCAAACAGATAAAGACAGTTTGATTTCAAGACTACTGAAAAGTTAACATATAATCGTTTACAATTCAGGTAGAAAAACAGCTTCATAAATAACTGGTGTCAGAGGCAAATGGAAATATTTCGAAGGCAGTGCTTTGAACACTCTGAAGCATAACAAGGACAAGGACAAATGCAGACACAAAGCCGATGCTATGATCGTTTACACTTGACTGTGTTTTCAAGATGGCGTCCGGAGTGTAAGGTTTGTTACTTTTTAAAAAAAGCAAATGTTCAATATTTTACTTCCTATGTTCAGTATAATGAACTGCCTTCCATAGCTTCGTCAATTCTACTTTCGTTGACGCGTTTCGGAGAACCTTCATCTTCAAAAACTATATCTATACTCACTTTTTTCTTTCTCTCTGTGCAAAGTGTTTTTGAACGAGCGAAGCGAGGCCTGTTTCAACACGGCCGTTCTGCATTTGGTCTGTGCACGTTTCCTTGCTACGCAGTTTCGGCCAAACGCATTGACCGATTGATTTAAAATTCGGTACCTTGTATAAATCCCGAACGACGGTAAGATTTTTTCCCATTCACTTCCGTTTCAAAATGGCGGCCTCTGATATACAACAAAGATTGTACGCAGTTTTAGCGAAACGCATTCACCGATTGCCTTCAAATTTGATAAGAAATTACGTTTTATAAAGCCCAAATGACGTATGTGTAAGATTTTCGCCATTTAATTCTGTTTCAAGATGGCGGTGTTTGATTTAACGAATAAGTGTACGCAATTTTAATCAAACGTATTGGCAGACAGTTTTGAAATTTGGTACGAAGGCACCTTGTATGAAGCTTAGAGACGTATAAGGCTTTTTCCAAATCACTTACGTTTCAAGATGGCGGTTACTGATTTACAATAACCAGTGTACGTAGTCTTATTTTTAAAATTTCGTACGAAGACACCTTGTATAAAGCCCGAAAGTTGTATGTGTAAAAGTTTTTCCATTCATTTCTGTTTTGTGATTACGGGATCTGACTCAACGTTGAGATTGCAATGTAGGTTATTTATTGTAACACTGGCTGAACGGCAAGACCTATCAAAATTTTGACCGTTTCATGGTGAAAGAGCATATTTCATTTCTGTTTTATGATTGCGGGTCCTGACTGAACGTTGAGATTGCAATGTAGGTTATTTATCGTAACACTGGCTGAACGGCAAGACCTATCAAAATTTTGACCTTTTCATGGTGAAAGAGCATATTTCATTTCTGTTTTATGATTGCGGGTCCTGACTCATCGTTGAGATTGTAAAGTAGGTTATTTATCGTAACACTGGCTGAACGGCAAGACCTATCAAAATTTTGACCGTTTCATGGTGAAAGAGCATATTTCCAGTAAAGTTGTAATAGTAACGTTTTTCGTAAATGTTAACAGTTACCGGTTAACAGCGTGAAAGTTAAAAGCGCTGCCTTGGCGCCCTCTGCATATTAGTTAAGAATTAACTGTGAGGTCTTCCGAACTACCAGTTACTTTTCTTTTGGTTATTATTAAATTTAAAATTACAAAAAACCAAAAAAACAAAATCGAGTTTACTTTCGAAATCCAGGCAAAACGTAGGCCCCTACGTGCCGTACAAAAATTAATTATAAAAAAACAAAAAAAATATGAGAGATCAACAGATTTTAATCAAATTTGTTTTCAGGTAATCCACGAATGAATACAAAACACAGTATGGTATACCTATTGAGATTATTGCAAAGATAATAAAGATTGTAATTAAATTTCAAATTGAAAGTTTGTAGAGCAATGTTCATCCGTTATATAACAGTTAAGGCTTTTTAGTATATTAGTAAATAACTGTTACTTTACATTAGAAAACCATATCTGACGACACTTATCACAGTTAAAGTAACTGTTCACGCTGTTCCAGTGATCCGTGATCCAGTGATCCAGTTACTTTTCTTTTGGTTATTATTAAATTTAAAATTACAAAAACAAAAAAACAAAATCGAGTTTACTTTCAAAATCGAAGCAAAACGTATGCCACTACGTGTCGTATAAAAATCAATTATAAAAAAAACAAAAAAATATGAGAGATCAACAGATTTTAATCAAATTTGTTTTCAGGTAATCCACGAATGAATACAAAACACAGTAAAGTGTACCTATTGAGATTATTGCAAAGATAATAAAGATTGTATTTAAAATTCAAATTGAAACTTTGTAGAGCAATGTTCATCTGTTATATAACAGTTAAGGCATTTTAGTATATTAGTAAATAACTGTTACTTTACATTAGAAAACCATAACTGAACGACACTTATCGCAGTTAAAGTAACTGTTCACGCTGTTCCAGTGATCCGTGATCCAGTGATCCAGTTACTTTTCTTTTGGTTATTATTAAATTTAAAATTACAAACAAAAAACAATCGAGTTTACTTTCAAAATCCAGGCAAAACGTAGGCCACTACGTGTCGTACAAAAATCAATTATAAAAAACAAAAATTATGAGAGATACTTTTCTTTTGGTTATTATTAAATTTAAAATTACAACAAAAAAAACAAAAAACAAAATCGATTTTACTTTCAAAATCCAGGCAAAACGTAGGCCACTACGTGTCGTATAAAAATCAATTATAAAAAAAACAAAAAAATATGAGAGATACTTTTCTTTTGGTTATTATTAAATTTAAAATTACAAAAATCAAAAAAACAAAATCGAGTTTACTTTCAAAATCCAGGCAAAACGTAGGTCACTACGTGTCGTACAAAAATTAATTATAAAAAAACAAAAATTATGAGAGATACTTTTCTTTTGGTTATTATTAAATTTAAAATTACAACAAAAAAAACAAAAAACAAAATCGATTTTACTTTCAAAATCCAGGCAAAACGTAGGCCACTACGTGTCGTATAAAAATCAATTATAAAAAAAACAAAAAAATATGAGAGATACTTTTCTTTTGGTTATTATTAAATTTAAAATTACAAAAATCAAAAAAACAAAATCGAGTTTACTTTCAAAATCCAGACAAAACGTAGGTCACTACGTGTCGTACAAAAATTAATTATAAAAAAACAAAAATTATGAGAGATACTTTTCTTTTGGTTATTATTAAATTTAAAATTACAACAAAAAAAACAAAAAACAAAATCGATTTTACTTTCAAAATCCAGGCAAAACGTAGGCCACTACGTGTCGTATAAAAATCAATTATAAAAAAAACAAAAAAATAAGAGAGATCAACAGATTTGAATCAAATTAGTTTTCAGGTAATCCACGAATGAACACCAAACACAGTATGGTGTACCTATTGAGATTATTGCAAAGGTAATAAAGATTGTAATTAAATTTCAAATTGAAAGTTTGTAGAGCAGTGTTCATCCGTTATATAACAGTTAAGGCTTTTTAGTATATTAGTAAATAACTGTTACTTTACATTAGAAAACCATATCTGACGACACTTATCACAGTTAAAGTAACTGTTCACACTGTTCCAGTGATCCGTGATCGCGTGTACTAGTTTGTTAGTAGTTTGTAAAACAATATCCGAAACTAACCAAAGAGCTTAACTTAGCCATTCACGTAGATGGAAACACTGTACTTCAACAGTGATCAGTGATCGCCTGTACTATTTTGTTTTAATTTGTAAAACAATATCCGAAACGAACCAAAGAGCTTAGCTTAGCCATTCACGTAGATGGAAACACTGTACTTCAACAGTGATCAGTGATCGCCTGTACTATTTTGTTTTAATTTGTAAAACAATATCCGAAACGAACCAAAGAGCTTAACTTAGCTATTCACGTAGATGGAAACACCGTACTTCAACAGTGATCAGTGATCGCCTGTACTATTTTGTTTTAATTTGTAAAACAATATCCGAAACGAACCAAAGAGCTTAACTTAGCCATTCACGTAGATGGAAACACTGTACTTCAACAGTGATCAGTGATCGCCTGTACTATTTTGTTTTAATTTGTAAAACAATATCCGAAACTAACCAAAGAGCTTAACTTAGCCATTCATGTAGATGGAAACACTGTACTTCAACAGTGATCAGTGATCGCCTGTACTATTTTGTTTTAATTTGTAAAACAATATCCGAAACTAACCAAAGAGCATAACTTAGCCATTCATGTAGATGGAAACACTGTACTTCAACAGTGATCAGTGATCGCCTGTACTATTTTGTTTTAATTTGTAAAACAATATCCGAAACTAACCAAAGAGCTTAACTTAGCCATTCACGTAGATGGAAACACTGTACTTCAACAGTGATCAGTGATCGCGTGTACTATTTTGTTTTAATTTGTAATTCAATATCCGAAACTAACCAAAGAGCTTAACTTAGCATTCACGTAGATGGAAACACTGTACTTCAACAGTGATCAGTGATCGCCTGTACTATTTTGTTTTAATTTGTAAAACAATATCCGAAACTAACCAAAGAGCTTAACTTAGCCATTTACGTAGATGGAAACACTGTATTTCAACAGTGATCACGTGATCTATTTTTTTTTGGTTTGGAAATCTGTTAGATAGCCCTTAACGGTAGAACCATAATACGATTGCTGTCATATACCTTAAAACCCAGCGAAATTACAAGCAGTTAAAGTGTGTTTGCGTCGATACCATTGTAACTCAATAACTCCTGATGACTTCACGGTATCTGACTTTGGAATTCGTTTCCGGTTCGTCTAACTCACTTAATTACTTTATAATGAACTGTTTTTGTCGCTTTAAACAAACAAGTCTGCCGATCACGTGACCCTACTTGATCACGTGACCGTTCTTGCACGAACGCTTGAAGTAATGTTTGTGAAATATGCTAAATACATTATGTAGCTGGTGGTATGCATCAGGCTAATTGGAAGCCTAGAAAGGACGCCGTACGATAATGGTTGGCGGAAGAAATGTTTTGCATCTTAAAGAACTTGTTATTTTTTTGTATAACTTGAAATTTTACAGAGTTGGATTTCGCAGTAAATGATTTGACCGTTGATTTGGCGAAAATTGTGCGGATCGAAATTTCACTTGAAAATTATCGTTCAGTATCGATTAAATACAGGAAAATGTGAACTAATTTCTCAACTGGTTCTAAACATTTCAACCGCTATCGATGTTGGTTTTGTTTGTATCGATTCGCGGTATTCTGTTCTAGTAACGAATCTTCATATCGCGAATTCGGTGTTTAAACAAAATCTGCCGAACAGAATTGGAAACGCCCTTTTTGCAGCTTTTGAATCGGATTTGTTTTAGAATCTTTAAAGCGTTCGAACGCTAGAGGGTTACATTTAATTCGGGAATTGTTTTTAAGAATCATTGTACAAGGTCCCGTACAACTATGTCTACGAAAATAGAAAAAAAATACAAAATAGTACAATTTATTCAATATTTTTTTGTTGTTGTTGTTGTTATTTTATGGCGAAAAGCGCATTGAGGCTATTAACGCCTGCCTAAATGTATATGTGAGTGTAAAGTGTTAAATTTCGATTTGCGGTATTCTGTTCTAGTAACGAATCTTCATATCGCGAATTCGGTGTTTAAACAAAATCTGCCGAACAGAATTGGAAACGCCCTTTTTGCAGCTTTTGAATAGGATTTGTTTTAGAATCTTTAAAGCGTTCGAACGCTGGAGGGTTACAATTAATTCGGGAATTGTTTTTAAGAATCATTGTACAAGTGCCGTACAACTATGCCTACGATAATAGAAAAAAAATAGTACAATAATTTTTTTAATTTTATTTTAAGGCGAAAAGCACATTGAGGCTATTATCGCCTCCCTAAATGTAAGTGTGAGTGTAAAGTGTTGAAGTCGTAAGTGTAGTGTTGTAAGTGTAAGTGTGTTAAACTCGGGTACCGCGAGGGACGTCTAAATCCTCTCAATAGGTGCAAGCCTCCATCCCCTGCGGGGCTTGTTCAATAAAATGGAACACTGGCTTTAAGCCAGTTAACAATTTGTTTTTTTTTTTTGTGTGTTTAACGTTCGACTATTGTGCACACTTGGGCTAATGCAGACGATGCGATGATTTATAGCATATGAAAATGCCAAGCCCTGGCCGAGAATCGAACCCGGGTCCTCGGGGTGAAAGCCCAGTACGCTATCAACTAGGCCACCGAGGCGGCTTATTTGTTAAACACGTTTATAGCGGCACTAGCTCACTGGTCAAGCAGAACGGGTTTCCAAGACTGACAATATTCAGTTTATAAAAGGTTTCCAAAGCAGTGATCTCGCTGCGACGTTAAATGCAATTAATAAGTAATATGACAAAACGTGTTGTCACATAACGGGACCGTCTCTATTCTCTGAAATATACCTTTTCAGTAACTCATCATTAATTAATATTTTGAAGTAAGTTGTTCAATTCGAACTGTCGGAGAAATCCGCCCATCCGGCGCGCGTGTGGTCTAAGTCTCTCATACAATAACTGAAATTCACGTGTTTCGACGCGTTTTAATTGCACGCCTTCTAGATAACAAGATGTGTACGAACACAGATCGGATCGGCTGTGGCTAGGCCACGCCCACAAAGTAAATAACGACATTACAGCGCTTGCGCGTTGTTTAATTCCGTTTGAATTTATCGTGCAGGAAACCATTACGGTCTATTTGCATTGGGTTTAATTACACCGGTAAATTCATTTGCGCATGTGCAGGTCTTGCGCGAGAGCTAAGTTATTTGTGCGCATGCTCCCGACGCCTGCGCACATGTGATGGTTCGAATACCGTTGACCTTTGCTCGAACGAAATGCGGAACATGTGGAAGTTGACACATGGATTGGGGAGACGGGAAGTTGGTTTTACGATGAAACGTTTTTTGTTTGGGCTTCCTTTCTTTTGGTTTTTTACAAATACGTTTCGTCTGATAAACAAATTTGTTTAATAATTAGTGTGATATTTGTTTCACATTCAATAAAAATAATAATGCTGACTCTGATTTAACTGTTAAGCAACTAAAAAAACCCAAAAAATAGGTTAATTCAGAAATGGATAAATATATGGAGAAGATATCCTGAAATCGGCGACAACAGATTTTTTTAAATTTTAATCGTATATGATGACTTACAGCCAATGTTAGAGGTCTAAAGAGCAACTGAATTTCGCTTCGTTAAGAACAGTTATGATTCTTTAAAACGACAAAAATTTTATCATAAACCGTTGCACCGATGATGAGAAATTAAAGCTCCTATACCGTCTCCTGAACCTACGTTCAGATATTGTTGGATATCTACATACATTTGCAGGTAGAATCCCGCGCCTAAACTCCCGTTATTTAAGAACAGTGAATAGATTGATTAAACAACAATGGAATTCGTTCCTATTCTTAATCGGAGTTAAAGTCACCACTTGTTAAACATGACGTAACATGCGAAGGTGTCAATATGCATTGAACCCGACTGTCCTCGCGCCGTGGGAACAACATGGCTGCACGAAAATGAATATAATAATCATATTAGAAGGAAATAATGGAACTAGTTTTTTGTGTTCCGTGTAGCACTGTGGCGTATCGAGCTCAAGACCAGTTCGGCAATGCAAAACTAATAACCGGGTTCTCTGTTGTGGGTTGTGGGCGAATTTGTAATCTACCGTTATTTGGCGCCTAATTACTCGTACTTTGATTTGGCGAGCCCCCTTATTTGGCTGCAAAGTAATTGGACGGAACTTTCAATTCGGGTCGTGCAATTGTTCTAACAGGATATTTTTATTTGTTTATTATTACTATTAATATTAATTTTATTATTATTATTCTCTTTATTTGTTTCACCCAACTTTGGGGTACACTAAATCAATCACTTTTTAATGTTCTGTGCCTTCCTCGTAGCCCAGTATTGCTTCATTCGTTGTGATCTTGCTTTTCTTTCTTCATCAGAGATTTGGATCGTTCGCTTGGATTTGACTTTGCCTTGGAACCGTTGTTTCCTGTCCTTGGTTATTGTTTTGGCTGTTCTGTCCATGAGCATAGTGTCAGTGATTTGTAGTTATTATTATTATTATTATTATTATTATTATTATTATTATTATTATTATTATTATTATTATTATTATTGTTATTATTATTATTATTATTATTATTCTCTTTATTTGTTTCTTCCAACTTTGAGGTACACTAAATCAATCACTTTTTAATGTTCTGTGCCTTCCTCGTAGCCCAGTATTGCTTCATTCGTTGTGATCTTGCTTTTCTTTCTTCATCAGAGATTTGGATCGTTCGCTTGGATTTGACTTTGCCTTGGAACCGTTGTTTCCTGTCCTTGGTTATTGTTTTGGCTGTTCTGTCCATGAGCATAGTGTCAGTGATTTGTAGTTATTATTATTATTATTATTATTATTATTATTATTATTATTATTATTATTATTATTATTATTATTATTGTTTATTATTATTATTATTATTATTATTATTATTATTATTATTATTATTATTATTATTATTATTATTATTATTATTATTATTATTATTATTATTATTATTATTATTATTATTATTATTATTATTATTATTATTATTATTATTATTATTATTATTATTATTATTATTATTATTATTATTATTATTATTATTATTATTATTATTATTATTATTATTATTATTATTATTATTATTATTATTATTATTAGTAGTAGTAGTAGTAGTAGTAGTAGTAGTAGTAGTAGTAGTAGTAGTAGTAGTAGTATTATTATTATTATTATTATTAGTAGTAGTAGTAGTAGTAGTAGTATTATTATTATTATTATTATTATTATTATTGTAATCTACGTTCAGTGTTAAGTACAGGATCCGCCAATGAAACAGGATGATTGTAGGTGGCCTTGAGACAAAGTTGGCAGGTAGTGGAGGGATGGTTACTGGCGCGTCACCACCTGCACAATCTACCGTTTAGTTGCAGTGGACCGTAAGGGCTGAACAACGCGGCTACGCGGTGAAAGCGCATTTTCAAAATGGCGAAAGTTTTGTGCAAACTCGACGCGCTTTCCGACGTCATTTTAACATACCGCGTAACCAGCCTGTTCCGTCAGATAATGCAATTCGAACATGGATAAACAACCTCGAGCAAACGGGATCAACGTCTTAAAAGAAGCAGGAGTAAAAACTGTTCGAACACCTGAAAACATCGCAGCTGTTCAACAGGCTATGGTTAGAAGTCCTCGCCGATCAGCCAAACAACATGTCCTTCGCATTGGAATAAGTGACACGTCTGGGGGGATACCTAAAAACAAAAGTGTTTCAAGACGATCCTTCCAAAACTTCCAAACCAGGCTCCAGGAATGCCTTAACTGCAATGGAGGACATTTGGTAGACGTAGTGTTCAGAAAATAATATTTTTTTTTTAGTATTGTACCCATAATGGCTATTCTTGTACTTTGAATTATTTACTACAAAATATTAAAAAAGTTTTTTTTCAAAAATCGATTACTTTTTTAATCATCCCGTTTCACTCGCGGATAACCAATTAAAGAAATGCCTACGACAAGACCACACTAAATTTGTTCGACAATATTGTAACACTTACGCAAGAGTGAGTGAAAACTCTTGATTCTAGTTTAAAAATGGCAGCCAACAAAGTAACACTTATCAAACGATACGCACGTGTAGACTGGTCACTTGATATGCCAAGCCTTGGCTGCAGCGTGCCAGGAATACAAAAGCCCTGATAGTGAGTGATATGGGCGAGCCTTACAAAATAATGGTTTGACATTAGTCTGTCTAACGGAGCTGAATATTAGTTGCTGGAGATGTCTTACAATCTGTAAGTAACAGGCAACGCACCCCTAGCGCCTAAACGGTAAACGAATAAAAACGATCGGTAATATTTTAAGAAAATTAAATGTTGTGTTTTAGTTTTTGCCAGATCGTTTCACGTTTATTGTTACTGAATTATCAAATTTAGGGGCTGCCATTTTAATTCTGTTATCTTTCCACTGAAATCACTTCCGATGTGTTTACTAAAACCGCCATTTTTTAGGATCTTTTTGAATTTTGTCACTTAAAACTTCCATAAGTCATTATAGCCTGTATAACGTAACATATGTTCTAAACGTATTTGCATCAGTAGGACCTCGCTGTAAATTTTTTTCGACAAAAAGTATTGAAAAATGCTTTTAAAAGCAAAAATCCAAACTTTATGTACAGTAATTGCATTTATTTATTTTTGTAAATATTTTTTTTTTGATATTTTCAAATGGAAAAAATGGAACGCAAACCTTGCGTACCAGATTTTTTGAATATCTTTAACACAGATGAATTCTAAATTTGTGTATTCGGTGGCCTAGTGGATAGCGTACTGGGCTTTCACCTCGAGGACCCAGATTCGATTCCAGGCGAGGGCTTGGCATTTTCATACACTATAAATCATCCCATTGTCTGCATTAGCCCAAGTGTGCACAATAGTCGGACGTTAATTAAACACTAATATATATATATATATATATATATATATATATATATATATATATATATATATATAGTTTCTTGTAATCTTGAAGGTCCAGTGTTTCCACTTGGATTTTTAGAACCAGGGATTGTTAGTTCCTGGAGCGTTACGTACAGCCGCATCCTCTTGATGAACAGACGCTGACCAGGTTGCCGGTGGTTGCCACTACAGACGCACCCCGGATTTTGGTGTTCTTGGTTCCTTCGCCCTCTTTGCCGTTGAGAAATACATCTTCATCCGCCATTGAGACCGTTGATCATCATTATATGCAAGCGAGACGCTAGCACTCTACACAAAAGCTACTATGGAGGGTATTTTGAAGGAAGAACGCAAAATCTTGAGGTAGATCCTTGGCCCGAGATTAACAGAAGATGGATACAGGTTGCACTCCCGAAAGACCACAGAGAAGATATCGAACCTGGCAGCAGATATCAGAAGGAGGCTTCGGTTCTATGGACACATCAGTAGACTCCCAACAACGAGACTTGCCAACAGAATCCTTAAGTATATACAAGGTGTCAAATCAACAACGTCGTGGATCGAACAAGTCAGAATAGACCTACATGACGCAGGAATAGACTCAACAGACGTTGAAGATAGACACGCATACAGGAGAAAGATGCGTTGGAAGGTCCCAGAGAATGAAATCCCAAAGAGAGCAGGGGTAAAATGGACGGAGGAGCGGAAGAGGATCCATGGGGACAGGATGAGGGAGGTGTGGAGGATTAGAAGGAGCAAGACATGAGTCGGAGTGCTTTGCGTGATCCAACAGGGTCTATACGCAGATAATAATAATATATATTTATATATATTGGCATGACTGTTTTTGTGGATGCAAATACATACATAAACAAAAATCAGAGGATAATAAAAACAAGTTTTTGCGTTTATTACAGTATAATAATAAAATATATAATTATATATAAATATATAGTATACTAGCTGTTACCCGTTGCGGCTTTGCCTGCAATTATAATATAGGCAATAAAATTTATAGTCGATTTTCAAAATCAGAATATGTCATTTCATTTTAATATATATTACATAAATTAAATGTAAATGTAAATATACTATTTACAATATTATACGATTTATGGTTTTCGGCCAAGAAATATACATTTTTGCTACTCGATACTCTAAAACATGGTCCTGTCATATTTTAATAAAATACAGTATTATTAAAAAGTCACTATTATTCAATTAAACTGGAATAGTATTGTGTTTATCTCAGGTACCTAAACCGTGTTCATACCAAATTTAATCTCAATTGGTCCAGTAGTTAAAGTGTGATTGAATAACAAACAAATAAACAAAAACAAACTTTCAGAAATATAATATGATTACCTGTTACCCGTCACGGCTTTTCCCGCAATCATAATATACATTAAAGATCACGCATGACCGTGTTAGGACCAACAACCGTGTCAGTTAGGTTATGGTGTATTTCTTTTTTAAAATAAAGGTTTTTAACACACCACCGTGTTACTTAAGTTATGGAGTACTCTTTAAAAAAAAATAAGGCTTTTTCCCTGCATCACCGTATTATGCCCAACAACCGTGCCAGTTAGGTTCTGAAGTACTCTTTTTTAATACATCACCGCGTTAGGCCTAACAACCATGTTAGTTAACTTATGGAGTATTCTTTAAAAAAAATATAAACATTTTTCACGCATCACCATGTTAGACTTAACAACCGTGTCAGTTAAGGTTTGGAGTACTCTTTAAAAAAATAACGGTTTTTTCACACATCGCCATGATAGGCCCAACAACCATGTCAGTTATGATATGTGGTATTCTTAAAAAAAATATAAAGGTTTTTTCACGCATCACTGTGTTAGTTAAGTTATGGAGTACTCTTTAAAAAAAAATATAACGGTTTTTTTATACGTCACCTTATTAGGCCCAACAACCGTGTCAATTAGGTTATAAGTACTATTTAAAAAAAAAAAAAAAAAAAAATTAATAAAGTTTTTTAATGGATCACCGTGTTAGGTATAACAACCATGTTAGTTAGCTTATGGAGTATTCTTTTAAAAAAATATAAAGTATTTTTCACGCATTACCATGTTAGACCTAACAACCGTGTCAGTTAAGGTTTTCAGTACTATTTAAAAAAAATAAAGTTTTTTTCACACAATACCGTGATATGCCCAACAACCGTGTCAGTTAGGATATGTAGTATTCTTTAAAAAAATATAAAGGTTTTTCACGCATCACCGTTTTAGGCCTAACAACCGTGTCAATTAGGTTATGTAGTATTCTTTAAAAAATTAAAGGTTTCTTCGCACATCACCGTGATAGGCTCAACATCAGTATCAGTTATGTTATGTAGTATTCTTTAAAACAATATATAGGTTTTTTCACGCATCACTGTGTTAGGCCTAACAATCATGTCAATTAGGATATGTAGTATTCTTTAAAAAAATATAAAGGTTTTTCACGCATCACCGTGTTAGGCCTAAATACATTGTCAATTAGGTTATGTAGTTTTATAAAATAAAATAAAGGTTTTTTCACGTATCACCGTGATAGGCCCAACAACCGTGTCAGGATATATAGTAGGCTATTTTTAAAAAAATATAAAGGTTTTTTCACGCATCACCTTGTTAGGCCTAACAACCGTGACAGTTTGGTTATGCTGTATTCTTTTAAAAAATTGGTTTCTTATCACCCAAAACCCGTGTTAGACGTATTTTTATTGTTTTACCGATTTACAACACATTACTGATTTTCGCCGGGTAGCAATTTTGAGGTTATGTT
>CM040185.1:96564331-96611831 GCA_022606455.1 Callitettix versicolor
ATTTATAGCGTATGAAAATGCCAAGCCATGGCCGGGAATCGAACCCGGGTCTTCGGGGTGAAAGCCCAGTACGCTATCAACTAAGCCACCGAGGCAGCTAGCCATAGTCAAATATTGCATTATAAACTTAATTAGTGCAAATTTTCTGAAATGTATTATCCTGGAAATATCTGTCACTAAAGTTTTAGGAATTTTTTTTTAATATTCATAACTGTTACATACGATATCAAAACATAATCTCTTGCCTGTACAAAGGCGTTTGAATCATGTTCATCGGTTGAGCGGTTAATAGAAACCCACTAAAAAGCCGCCGGAAGAATTATTTCGCATTTTCAACGGAATTTGCGAATTCAAAATGCAGATTTCAACACGAATTGAAATAACGAAATCATATGCTAAAAAAAATGTTATTTCGGGATTTCGAATGGTCGCCATTTTGAAACGGTCTTACGGATTTCGCCGAGTAACGACGTTGCCTAAGCTATTACAGAACAGTTTTTACTGCCAAATTTTTCATCAGTCTTAATGATTCATAAAATTGTTCTGAATATCTCAGGATCGCAACTCATTCTAAATGAGGGTCGCCAGCTCATTTTTCAATATAGATTTCCTAGAAATTTGTTGGCAACCTTTATTTCTCACCTACATCCAGACTTGGACTTTCAACTGCCAATTTTCGGCTTTCAGACTTATAGTTGTAACGCTGTAGGGGCGTCATTGACAGGCTGAAATTGTCAACCCCCAAGAGAGTTACATATTAGTAGACTGAGCTGTCCTACTGTCTGCGCATGAGCAATAAAATGTAGCTGCACCTATTGAGAGGATTTAGACGTCCCTCGCGGTACCCGAGTCTAACACACACTTACACTTACAACACTACACTTACGACTTTAACACTTTACACTCACACTTACATTTAGGGAGGCGATAATAGCCCTTAAAAAAATTAATTAAAAAAATGTAGCAATCGTGAAGCATGCTGACAGAAGTGAAAACCTAAATACTGCAGATGTAATCAAATAGGCCCAGGTTCCAATTATTAATGCTATGACAATTTTGAAGGCTGGGCTGGACAAACAGTTTAAAGCAATTAATTTACAATTTAAATAATTAATGAATATATCTATATCTATCTATCTATCTATATCTATCTATCTATATATATATATATATATATATATATATATATATATATATATATATATATATATATATATATATATATATATATATTGTATATCCGTCACGGTCAAAACCTTACATGTCAGCTGGGATTTATATTCATAAAAATATACTGCGTAACAGTGACGACCAAAACCTTACACGTCAGCTCGCCTCTACACACTGTACAACAGAGATCAGGCGCGCCTATAAAATTTTTCACTTCAAAAATTCCAAGTAATCTATTTACTGTTAAACAACTAAACATTAGCTTTAAATTCTGAATTATTTTATATTCAAATTACCTGCAATTAATAATATAATATATAATTAAAACTTGTAATTTATGTGATAAATTTCTTTCCAATTTCCATAGAAACTCTAAAGCATTATTTAAAAACGAAAACATTAAAATATTCAAAAATTTAGAAATGTGTTTAATTGAAAACCAGCTAAAATGTATACTTACCTTAATACGGTAATATAAAAGTGAGTTGCTCTGTTTTATTTTTAATAAAATAATATAATTGAAATATTAAATCAATTGCGTTATTTAAATTTTAAAAAATGAACGTTTTAATAAATTTTTTAACTTAAATTTTTTTATTGGTTGATATGAAATGATAGCTGCACTCAAATGTTTGGCTGTCGAAATATACTAGCGAGAAATTTTGTAAAACGTTTGAACGTAGATTAACCGTCAACCATATGGAAACGACATGGTTTCACTATTTCCGAATTTTCTCAAATTGTGATCAACAAACTGTTATGAAATTTTTTAGTGTTCGTAAGCAAAATGAGGGATGCTTATAAATTCACGCGACATCTGTCTGTCTATCGTAGCGCTCTTCCTATTCTTAAAAGAAGGGCCGCTTTAAAATTTAACGCAAATGTGTTTGTAGCGGCACATACCCGGGGAAAATATAAGGGTAGATGAAAAAAATAGGGGTAGTTAAGGGGTAAAATATTAAGGGTACACTTTTTATTTATCTATTGTAAAGTATCGTTTGAAACTATTCTCGAGAAACTATACGCTCAAATTCGTGATTTTGGTTCGATTTGATTCAAAATTGGCACAAAAATCGATTATGGTAATTGTGTTGATAAGTTCGTTAACCAGTAGAATTCGTACGAAACATTCCGAATATTTAAAAATACATAACTTCTTTGTCTAAAATATTTTAAAAAAATCCAATATCTCCATCTTAATCGCTGTTGAAAACTGAATAAATTGGCATTTTGAATTTTCAAAATCTGTTGAAATTTAAAAAATGTTTCCACGGCGGTCAGGGTTCACGTATTTTCAATGTAATTTGAAAGTTTGAAGTGCTAATATACGCAAAGTTTAATACTAATTATGTTTGTGAAATAAGAATTTCAATAAGAAAAACAAAATTACTTTTGGAAATTCGTTTTTATTATGTTCGCGAGACAGCTGCGTGCTGCGATTTTTATAAAAATTAATTTTTACAGATTATTAATAATCGCTGTCAGATATATCGTTTAGTAAACTGCACTTCCGAATAGTTCGGGTAATTAATCGAGCATGTCATGCCATCTATTGGCAAAATTTGAATTTAGTTGGTAAAGAAAGAGTCTAGTATCAGTTTAATGCTGCCATCTAGTAACGAAAAAGAGAAGTTTTAAAAATGATTTTACTTCAGTGGTAGACAAAAGTACTACTTTTAATGATAAACTTACTAGTTACTAGTTAAAAAATTCACTACTAGGTAGCATAAAATACATTAATTTTGTTAGAAAAAATAAAATTAGTTATATTTATTTCTAATAGATAGAGTAAGAGTTCACTTTTATAGTTTTAACTTTAAGATTACTGTGTAATATCAGAGGTATTTTTCAAAAAGTAATATACATTTCTGCTACATGGAAAAAACAATGTGTAAAATGTCATTTTATGACCTATTAAACAGATATTGACCAATAAAGACTTATTTGATTTGTTATAAAATTGCAATTGTGTATCAAGAAAAACTGTAATTTGTACAAATTAAAAAAATATGTAACTATGAGATAGGGTCAAAACGTTTGCGAAATTAGTCAATGAAAATTTATTGAAAGTATGATAATATTAGGCTATTTAAATCTTATTTATCTTCAAAATACTCTTTTGCTGCATGTACACACTTTTCCTACCTTTAATACAATTATTAGAAATATTCTTGTAAGCTATTTTAAAACATTTTTTAGCCCCTTCCATGCATTTTCCATCACTTCTTGCAAATTAGCAAAACGATGTTCCTTCCATGTCATTTTCAGTGATGGAAGCAGGTAAGAATCTGGTGGTCCAAGGTTGGGAAAGGAGGATGATCCAAAGTGGTAATAATTGTGCTTGGCAAGGTTTTAACATCAGCGATTGATGTGACGGGACATTGTCATTGCAAATCAAACCCTGCCTACTTTTCAGGCCATTTTGCAACCATTATAGGATCTCCTTCGTTAACTGTTTTCCTTTCAGGAATAAATTTGTAGTGGATCAAGCCCTGGTAATAAGAAAAAAACACCTCCAACTTCACCTAACCTTGCTTCTATCCTAAAACAAATTTCTTCTCTCGGTTTCCATTCAGCAGACTGATGTTTCTTTGGAGGGGTTCAAAATGTTTCCAATGAAGCTGTCGATATGGTCACTCTAAAATTGTTTTTTTTAGTCAAGGAATAAAATTTATTGAACCATGTTCAAGCAAACACGATGCATGTTCAGATCACCATGGGGAATGCTAAGTTCAGCGACAATATTGTCGATGGTTGTTTACCTGTCTGTACGCACAAGTTGTCAAATGCGCTCAACATTCTCATCTGTGTTGGAGGAGTTAGTGTGTCCAGTCAGAATGTCATCTTCAATTATCGTGTAACCTTTACAAAAACTACCATTTTCTTCAGTGCACAGTTTCTGTATGCTTTCTTCAGCATCTCAAGAGTCTCTGGGTGATTTCTGCAGCAACACAGTGAATTTGATATTGGCATGCGGCTCTGGTGACAACATTTCAAAATCCGAGAACCAAGCAATTGATTGTCTGCTGAATAGCACCTAAACTAGTAATGATGCCAACCTCACAAACAATAATTTCCCCTCCAGCAAAAAAATATTTGACTGTATGCAATCATTCCAGAAACGTTTTGACCCTACCTCATATATGTCGATGAAAACTGACAATATAAGTAAATGAAATTCAAAAAATCATGAGGGAAATCAAATCTGCAGTTGTTCTTTGATAGACAAACACATTAATGATTAAATGCTCTAATGTGACAGTAAAGATTATTGAAATAATTTATTTATTGAATATTTTACAAAAATGGGTTATTCCAATGTTGCAGAACTTACCGCTCACCTTAACCCTTTATTGCCCAACGATACTTTTTTAATAATTTTTTTCACAAAAATTGATTTTTTTTTTTATGAATTGATATTTGTTACTTAACAGTATTCAATATTTGCACATAAATGAATATTATGTATGTCACTAGTATTGGGAATAGTATAGTGAATATTATGTATGTCACTAGAAATCCCGTTGGGCATCTAGGTATTAAAAATGAAATATTTTAAAAATTATTAACAATTATTTTTTAAATTTTTTACATGTCATCTAACTACATTATACCGTGGTATTCATTAAAACAATTTTTTTTACTTTATACATAAGAAGACCTTATACATTTTGCAAAATGAATGTGGTCTGGATTAAACTTTTTTTTACTGGCACATACTTCGCTACATGCTCTCTTTTTCCCATATTCAGGCTAGTGAACACCAAGATTTCCGAAACACACATCTTTTGGTGTGGAAAATCCATTTTTACTCTTCTTCAGCTGTGAAGGGATATTTTCTATTGATGGCGATCAAAACCTTAATGGTTTTTCGCCAGAAAAAAAAATATTTTCTATTGACTTAAGAGTGCGTTTCAGTTTCGGTGAAGAAGGAGCTTTCAGTCATAAGTTCTGTTGCAACTGATCCTCTAAACTTTAGAATATTCATTTTTCCATCTTTATTCATACAGTTGTATATTACATAGCTATTTACAAAAGCAATGTCCAGTATTCCAGACTGTATCTAAAAAAAGCCATGTAAAAAGTAAGAAACTGTAAAAAAAATTACAAAATTGGAGAAAATAAGGTATACAATTTTTTGGTTAGGCAAGGTAATTTACCTAAAATGATTATAAATAATTAATTCAAGATATATTATTAATATAGGCTAGTATATTTCTTTATAAATTATTGTTGAACTATATCATTGGCTTTATTTATAAACATGTATCACATAATTGGCTTGATACTAGCAGCTATGCAAGGCCGAGGTCATTACTTGCCTATAATTTTAACTTATAATGAACTTATAATTTTAACTATGATAATGAAAATTATGTATTGTCATTAAGTACAATAACAACTGTAGGATTATAAAAATATACAACTTACCTGTAATAATTTGAAGTAAAAATCAAAATATTGCAACTACCAATTTTTTTTTTTTTTTGAAAAATCGTTCCAAAATAGAAAGTGTGCAATAATAAAGTGTGGTTTAAAGTACAATAATAAGTTTTGAAAATGAAAGTACATATGTTAGGAAATGTGCAACAAATATAAAGCGTTTGAAACTAGGAAAGGCAGGAATATGTACTCAAATATATATATAAATAAATAAATAATATATATATATATATATATATAAATTTATATATATTTGATATTATTATTCGAAGTACAATTTAGAATATAAGACCATTTACCATTTATTCTTGGAATAAAACAGAAAAAAACCTTCATTTGACATTATATTATTATGTATTTTAAAATATTTGTGACTTCCGGTCTGTACTGACCAATACTATGAACACAAACAATTTTTGTAAGTTTGTTAACAAAAATATAAGTCAAGAGGATAGAGAGAAGGCCATTTGTTTATATTTTTTTTCGTTTTTGTGTTTCTTACTCATTCTGTGTTACTGGCATCTGGCCTAACAGGAATGAAAATAATGTTCCAGCTTGTATGAGATAAAACTTGCCGCCAGGATCACCCTACTTACCTGCATAATGCTTCGTGTATAGTGCATAATACAAAGTGCTTGTCTTCCTATGTTATATCGTCGACGTTAACCTACAGTCATGTCTTCAGTAAAGCGTCATTGAGTGGTTTGTTTTGTTGCCGTCAATTTTAAAATCAAACCTTTGTATTTTAAATGTTATACAATTAAAACAATGGGGAGAATAGTATACGCTGAAGAAAAGTTACTGCCAGATATTATCAAAGTTGCAAAAACAGAAGGGTTCATTCCTGGTTTAATTCTGGGTCAAGTAAGTTTAAGGTTATGTTATAGTTTTAAATTGCACGTTGACTTCATTATTAGGGCACTAGAATTTGTTCCATATTGTTTGACATATATAATATTCCTGACCTAGAGTTTAATTTTCACAACCCTCAATGGTGTCGAAGTTGTCAACAATTAATGAATAAAGTTGCCTCTAAAGAAACAATAGAACAATTACTGTAGCCTATTGGTAGGTTACATGTAGTAGGCTAACCAACATACAGTGGTAAATGTCTTAATTAGCGTGACCACGGATAAGCTATCAGAATTTTTTTCTTGAATGAATAAGTTACCTTTTTTTAAATATAATAGTATAAATTTCATGATGGCCTGCTCTCAAATTTATGTTGTAGGCTAGTGATTTTTTATAAATATAATATTCCAGTGCTGACAATGTTATAAAGAAATATTTGTTTAATAACACCAATAAGTTTAAGGGTAATTATGCAGGTTAGTGTTTCCACTGTTATCCACGAATTTTTTATTTTAATGAAATATATGTTATATTCAATGTTATGAGAAAAATATTAGATGTATATGAGATTAAAAATGTAAGATTTTATTACTGAATAGTAGAAATATTACATAAACTACATTTTAACTTTTCTTAAATGTTTTGTAATTTTGTTACATTATTTTTATTTCGCTAAAATCTGTAAAACCTTTTTTTCATTTTGAGGTGTGTTTACTATTTGGTCCAGAAGGCGTCTGGTTTTGTGATTCATTCCTTGTGATGATCAGCTGGTTCCTTGTTTCGTAATTAATAAATTTCCAATAGAAACAGAAACTTTTTTAAAAAATGACTTAAGAACCTAACTAAAATGCTTTATTACATGTCCATTAGCAACAGTACAAAATATATAAATGAAGAAACTATGGAAAGTTTCAGAAAAATTGAAAATAAAAGTGACCCGCTTACGCTCAAAATCAGTACCACGCAAAAGTAGGTAACTTGGTTTTTATTGTGAAAACAATTAATTAAATGCATGTTATTAATAATGAAAAACAATATAAACTTTTTTTTAACAAAAAGACAAGAATTTAACTAACATAGTTATGTGTGTGGAACCTTACACGGTTGTGCGTGAGAAACCAGACATGGCACAACCATTTTTATGTTTTAATTTAGGTGCATGAGGAGAAGAGTTGATCTCTAGAAACGTGTATTATTTCTGTATAAAAAAAAGTTAAATTTTGTAAACAATAATAACATTAATGGGATATTTCATCAATAAGTAACAATTTTAACTAGCCTTATTATTTCAGTAACCAATCGTGTGATTTATGGTTTTTTATTCTTTCTTTAAACCAGAATTAAATAATTTACATAATAAAGTTGTTTTCATTTCAGAATTCAGGACAAAAAGATTATGTAATTCATTTAGCTCGTACCCCGTTGCCAAGCGAAGACGAGAAACTAGGCAATGTTGAAACAGAGGGTTTAAGCAGTGTTGAAAAGAGAAAGTCAGTGAACAAAATTAGTGAAATTGATGACATGTGGCTAGCGGACCATGCGAAACAGGTAATGCTTACAATTTGGTAAATTCACTTGTTTAACTTTATTAAAGTTAGATCTTTTATTGAATAATCATTTTAATCTCTTAATTTGGTTGATGAATAAAGTCCTTCAATTATAATAAATCATTACTTGCATAGTGATTGAGTATTGTCATCAGTGGTATAGTGATTGAGTATTGTCATCAGTGGTCAATTATATTGTTTTGCAGCTTTTCAAATGTAGCAAATCTTCAAAAAACAGCTACTGAGATAGTTTAGTATATAGTATTCCAAGTTCAGCACCAATAATAGGCCTGAGATTGATGCAAAGCCATTGTAGAATGATTGGTCTATCAGGATCATGTTCATGAATGCCAATAATTTATTGGCATAATTTATAATATAATATAGACGACCTTGGTTACAACGCCCTCGGTTAGAACGCTAACTTGGTTATAGCGCTGTTTTATTTATTTTGCATAAATTTGTTTTATTTATAGTACAGTACTTAATTTTTATTAGTTTTAAATAATATATATATTAAAATATGTATAATAAATTGTAATAAAATAGCCATTAATTATGTACACAGTACAAAGTATGATTTTCTTTCACTAAATACAGTATTTCCGCTGTTTACAAACTCGTTTATTGTAAATTCAGTACAACGCTATCTCGTTTACAGCGTTCGTATACGTTTCGTCCCTTCAACCGCATTATATCTGAGGTCGACTGTATAATAATAATTTATAATGTAATATAATTTATGAAGAGTCAGTCATAAATATATTACTGTATTTATTTTACAGGTAACAAGAATGTTGCCTGGAGGCATGTGGGTGCTAGGCATCTTCATCGTCGGGCCAGGAGATATATTCTCAGACTCTTCGAGTAATGCAAAACTCAGCTCTATACTGTACAACATCAATAAACACTTGGCGTTGAATCCTTACCTTTGTGGCAGTGGTCCTTGTTCAGAAAAGCTGATCTTTCATTTGTCAAGCAGCAATCAGAAGTAAGTCTTGTCATTAAAAGTCAAAACCGTTACACTTTCTCGCTATTTTGCAGAAAGTATTGTAATTGTCTCAAAAATTTGATGGATAGTTTTAACAAAGCTTCACTTTTCATGACCTCTAGGGAAAAAGAGATATAGATGCTCATCTGTATGTATTATAATGATGGTAAAATTTTTTTTGCAAATAACAAAACAAAGTACAGTGAAAATTGATTATAACATCGTTGGATTAACGGATTAAAAAGTGATGTTATGCCTGAGTTGATGTCATAAAAAAAAATCAGTTTTAAAGATTAAGAAATAAGAATTAAAGGACAGATTATCATTGCATTGATTAATTATTTTTAATAGGCCTACTGTATTTATGTAATTAGGATTATGACCTACTAGCTGTTACCCGTTGCGGCTTTGCCTGCAATTATAATGTAAGCAATAAAATTTATAGTCAATTTTCAAAATCAGAATAGGTCATTTCATTTTAATATATTGCTATATACAATATTATATGATTTATGGTTTTCGGCAAAGACATATAAATTTTTGCTACTCGATACGCTAAAACAGGGTCATGTCATATTTTAATAAAATACAGTATTATTAAAAAGTCATTATTATACAATTAAACTGGAATAGTATTGTGTTTATCTCAGATACCTAAAACGTGTTCACACCAAATGTAATCTCATTTGGTCCAGTAGTTAAAGTGTATTTGAATAACAAACAAATAAACAAAAACAAACTCAGAAATATAGCCTAATATGATTAGCTGTTACCCGTCACGACTTTGCCCGCAATCATAATATACATTAAAGATCATGCATTCCCGTGTTAGGACCAACAAAAGTGTTAGTTAAATTTTGGAGTACTCTAAAAAAAATTAAGGTTTTTTTCCTGCATCACCGTTTAATCCAACAACCGTGTCAATTAAGTATGGAGTACTCTTTTTAAAAAAATAAATAAAGGTTTTTTTAATGCTTCACAGTGTTAGACCTAACAACCATATTAGTTTGCTAATGGAGTATTCTGTAAAAAAATATAAAGATTTTTCACGCATCACTATGTTAGGCCTAACAACCGTGTCAGGATATGTAGCCTAGTATTTTTTAAAAAAATATAAAGGTTTTTTGACGCATAACCGTGATAGGTCCAACAACCGTGTCATGATATGTAGTACTCTTTAAAAAAATATAAAGGTTTTTCACGCATCACCGTGTTAATTAAGTTATGGAGTACTCTTTAAAAAAAATATAAAGTTTTTTTCCATGCATAACCGTATTAGGCCCAACAACCGTGTCAGTTAGGTTATGGAGTACTCTTTTGAAAGAAAGAAATAAAGGTTCTTTTAATGCAACACCGTGTTAGGCCTAACAACTATGTTAGTTAGCTTATGGAGTATTCTTTAAAAAAATATAAAGATTTATCACGCATCACTATGTTAGGCCTGACAACCGTGTCAGTTAAGATTTGGATACTCTTTAAAAAAATAAAGGTTTTTTTCACACATCACAATGATAGACCCAACAATCATATCAGTTAGGATATGTAGTATTCTTTAAAAAAATATAAAAGTTTTTTTACACATCACCGTGTTAGGCCTAATAACCGTATGAGTTAATATACTTAGTATTCTTTTAAAAAATTTAAAGGTTTTTTCAAACATCACCGTGATAGGCCTAACAACTATGTCAGTTAGGATATGCAGTATTCTTTAAAAAAATATAAAGGTTTTTTTACGCATCACCGTGTTTGGCCTAACAACCGTGACAGTTAGGATATGTAGCCAAATATTCTTTAAAAAAATATAAAGGTTTTTTCACGCATCACCGTGTTAGGCCTAACAACCGTGTCACTTAGGTTATGCACTATTCTTTTAAAAAATGGGTTTCCTATCACCCAAACCCGTGTTAGACGTATTTTTATTATTTTACTGATCTGTAGATCAGTAAAACAATAAAAATACGTCTAAAATCAATACAACACGGTACCGATTTTCGCCGGTAGCAATTTTGAGGTTATGTTGGTCATTTTTATTTTCGATTTTTATCGTACTTCTCCTGCTTTCATATTTTGGATTTTTGCTTTTTTTATGGGCACATAATAAAGCATTTTAGTAAGAAAAATATCGAAAACTCCAATAGATGCTGCACTGCATATTTACCATTTTTTCATATAATGTAATTACACAAATATATATACTACCTTACAATTAAAGTATCCTAATAAAATTGTATATAATATATATATATATATATATATATATATATATATATATATATATATATATATATATATATATATTCTGCACTCTGCTTTAAAAACGTTGAATAGTCTTAAATGAAAAATACCATATTGTGATTATTAGATGAAAATGTAACATTAAAAAAAATAATTTTGCAATAAATAAAACATAGATTAAGATTTGTAACATGGGATTAGATCTATGTCCATCTCAGGTGCCTAAATCTCATGTTCAGTAAACAGTAATTAAACCTAACTATAGTTAACAGATGTTACAAAACTAAAAACTGATAATTATTTTTGGCTGGGTAAGTAGTATAATGACGTTTTTTAAAACGGGAATAGGCCTATATGTATCTCTGATACTTAACCTTATACGTACCAAATTTTATCTCAATTAGTCCAGTGGTTAAAGCGTGTTGAATAACAAACAAACAAACACACAAACTTTCAGAAATATAATATGAATTAGATTCTTCCCATCAGTGGTCTGTCTACTCACCTCGTAAAGGCTACCGTGGTTTTGAAACTATTGTTCCACCTTCAGGCCGTGATACAAAATGTTAAATCCCTCTGTCGAAGTAATCATAAAGTCAAACAAAACATTAAAAACATACTTCACAAACACTGAACTCAATTACTCGATTAAAACACACGATAAAATTTGGTTTGGCCAAACAATACGTACGGCTCGTATGTTGTTACATTCTGGACATTTGTTTACGAATTCCACGGTAGCCTTTACGAGGTGAGTAGATAAACAACTGACAGGAAGAATAGGTCGTAATCCTAATTACTTAAATATGTGGTCCGGTGGCTCTATTGCAATAATATATTTATGTGCTTAAACAGTAAATATTTTGTGATGCAATATTTGCGCATAAAATATTAAGAAGAATATCGTAGAGTCTAAGTTAACTGTCATTCTCGGGTCCATTGAAGTGGCGAATGACAAATAGATAGATAATAAAAATAGATTTTTTTTTTTTTTTTTTTAACTGACTATTGTGCACACTTGGGCTAATGCAGACGATGGGATGATTTATAGCATATGAAAATGCCAAGCCCTGGCCGGGAATCGAACCCGGGTCCTCGGGGTGAAAGCCCAGTACGCTATCAACTAGGCCACCGAGGCGGCTGGTTTACCTTCAATAAAAATAGACCACCCTTAGTTTTGACAAACGATAAAAATAACTTTACCAGACTCTGTTTATAGACCAGAATGTTTTATTATAATTTTGGAAAATGTAGTACAACTCTTAAATTTTCTATGTAATTATGTATTATACAAATTTTCTAAACATGATTCTTTAAATCGGTAATCTATTCATAACCTTTTGACAAGTATTCACATAACATATGCTTATATGTGTGTGTATTTTGTAGTATTCATATGACTGTTACATGATCGACTTATACGCTGAATGGTATTATCGTAAATAGTGTGAGAGTGTTTACCTTTCATAGAAACACTCTTTTTGAATTTGAAGTGTTTCTATCTCATTCCACTAGATAATAAAATTGTTTAATTTTTGATTATCAATGTTTGCCTAGGGTAGCAAATAGTGTCAGCTGTCATCGCCTACGCTTTAAATAAGTTGTGTCCAATTACAGGGTTTTGCTTTGTCTTCAGGGTTTTTTTTTATTATTTATTACAAATTATTTACTATGGAAGACTGTTTAAAAATGTCGTATGACAAAATTAACCTGACAGTTAATTAGAAAATGAAGGTTAATCAAGATTCTACTATACCTGAGCCGCCTCGGTAGCCTAGTTGATAGCGTACCGGGCTTCCACCCCGAGGACCCGGGTTCGATTCCCGGCCAGGGCTTGGCATTTTAATACGCTATAAATCATCCCATCGTCTGCATACCCAAGTGTGCACAATAGTCGGACGTTTAAAAAAAAAAAAAAAGTCTGCTATACCTATAATGTAAATCTCTGTGTTTGCTCATAAAAACAGTAAATTGCAGATTTCACAAATTAGAGAAGATAACAATTTAGTTATATTTTTGTAATAAGAGAAAGAGAAAAAGAGGGGGGGGAGAGATAATATTATCCAATCACAATTATCTCCGGACCCAAGTATAATAATTAGACAGCATATTTTACATCTCAGTTTTGCACACCTAAATGTTTCAGCAGAATGACATATACAATTGAGTTGTGCCTGTATCAGCAGCAGTAATTCTGACAGCACTTATCTGCAGGCATTCCATTTGAACTTTTCTTGTTGTTTTTTTCAGATAAGGAACCAATACTTTAATATCTAGATTGAAGTTAACTAACATCCGTGACATAAATTGGGCATAAAATCCGTAGCATAAACTAACATAAATTTGGTTGTTTGTTTGTATAATTATTTATTATTGTACAGTTGGATTGTTGTCAGTTTTCGCTGTAAGTTAACTATGGATAACCATTTTTCCTGTTAAAGGAAAAAATCTGTAATATATTTGATACATGTATAGTTCCTACGTTAAATTTGTGTCGGAAAGGTTTTTGTCTTTTTCTTAAATCACAACCTATTTCAATTACTACTTTCTTGTATGTTTGTACTTTTTTCTCTGTTACGTTATTTGTAGAACAGAAACACCAAACTAGTTTGGAATTTTATTAAATTTGGTTTGTGTTTAGGGGAAACGTTTTTATGGGAATTATGGTTAACAGGCCGACTCAAGTGTCGCTCAGTGAGAATTGCTTAAAGCGTGCTCTGAAATATGTTTACTGTCATCATGTTCTGTTTTTTTTTTTTTATTTATTTTTTGGCCTCATGCGACCACTTTAGTCTAAATTTCAGTTCTTCCCAACATCAGGCTGTAATTTTTTTCTCCAATAATCCCTCATTCGATCAGATCGTTGCTTTCTGACGGCATCTGTGATCTCTACCTTCTTGTGTCTCTTCGGTTTATCCACTTTAAATTTATTAGTCTTATCATCCATGTTCTGTTTTATCATTTATCAGTTTTTAAAATACTATCTTTTCTGTTTTCTTCATCATTGAGTTTAGGTTAAGGTTCCCGAGACACCAGTCAGTATGCTGCATCTCTGAACTGACGCATCTCAAGGACTTACGTTTGAGTTTGCCAAAAATGTTACAATACATATTCTCATTACATATCAGGATACGCAAACAAGTTAATGTCATTGCTAAACCATTTATTCTATTTGTTTTCTTTGTTTTTAAATAGAAAATTAACGAATGATTAAACTCAGCGAATTTAAACGATTGATTAAATTTGCTTACAGGTTTGTTTGTAAAAGTTTTGATATATCAGGCACAGGAATGTCGTACCGCCCTGTAGATTGGAAGTTCCAAGGAAACAATAAATGGCATCAGCTAGAGTGCCAGTTCGATTTTGAACAGTTCGCTACTTACCAAGTCACAGATAAAAGAGCTAATCTTCCGTTAAGGAAACAGTTAAAGGTGTGTTCCAGTAAATGCTATCGAAAGTTTTTAATTCTGGTTGTGTGTGTAACTAAAAAGTAAAACAAGTTATGTAGGCTTGGTGATCGTTGTGGGCAAGACATCGATCAGTCTGCTGTGTCCCTGAACTGTGCATGTCAAGGTCATGAATTCAACACGTGCAATTATTGCCATAAGTTTTACTCTGTTAATGCTGATACTTTGTCCTTATTAATCTAAGTTTTTTTTATTATGCTCATTTTATTATATTAAGCAAAACTTCAAATAAGTAATGAACTGAACATATGAAATGGTACTAATAACTTATAATGTTAGTAATTGAAATTAAATTTTTATTTCAATCACATTTGACCAGCAACACAGTGACAGTGAGAAAATAACAGTAATATATACTTTAAGTTTTAATCTTATTCATACAGTGTCATATTTGTCAATATTAATACAATAAAATTCTTTTTTTGACTCTTTTCTGTTCCTTGTTACACATTTAGTAGCCTGTTCAAAGTTTAACTAAATTTTTCTAACAATACTTTCCATTTTTCGATTATGACAGTATCATTGGCCTTCTGCGTATCATTACTCTTAACAAAAATCACATTTTCAATGATTAAGCTATGGTTTACACTTAACTGATACAATTTATCAGTTCAGTTCATTAATCAGCTGTTATCAACATAATTTTAAGCTTTTTAAATCGTTCTGAATTATTATTTCCAACTTATACATTTTGTTATATTATAACTTTAAACAAACTAGATGAATATCGATTTAAAATCCTAACCTCAATCTCTAGTAGGTTCACCCTTAACATTACAGACCTGTAGTGCTAACGTAATTCCGATGTATTCTGGCCGTAGCAGAGGCCTTTAATCCTGTAACAGCATAGTATTCCGTTAAAATTTGTTGCGTAAAAACGTGACAGCTTTGTGTTGTAGTTTTTATATAATTCGTAATAGACTAAATGCTAACTTAATGTATACATTTTTTTCTTTTAGGAAATATTACACAGCCTGAGTGATAAAGTGCAAAAAGCAATCTGTACTATTGATGGCGAGATTAAAGAAGGATTATCAAGTTTGGAAGTAACGGACAAAAATAAAAAATCCAAAAGTTGTAATGAAAAACCGACTGAAAACAAAGCACTGCAAGTTAACCTTTACGTTCCGTGTGTATGTAATACAATATTTTGTATTTTTTTATGGTTATTTATTATTGAGTTTAAAAGTTCAAAAGCTGCTCTAGTATTGGGGACATTATTTGTGATAAAATTGTTCGATGTGCGATCTACTTCATGTGTTAATGTTAAATTTTTAATTTCTAACAATGTAAAAAAAATATACTGCACTCAAATTTGATAGGATTCATTGAAAAGTTGTATATTTTTTTAAAATGGCAAATCTATATATTATTGAAAACTGAACATGCTTTTTTTAATTTTTTGGCCTCATGGGACCACTTTAGTCTAAATTTCAGTTCTTCCTAACATTGGGCTGTAATTTTTTTCTCAAATAATCCCTCATTCGATCAGATCGTTGCTTCCTGACGGCATCTGTGATCACTACCTTCTTGTCTCTTTTCGGTTTATCCACTTTAAATTTATTAGTCTTAAGAATGCGTGTTATTTTACATTTGTCTGTTGCATCATCCATTTTCAGTCCTATTTCACTGAGGTCTCTGAGGACTTGTGTGATGTATATTCCCTGTGTTTCCTGTTGATGCTTCTCATTACCAGTTGTCTCAGGATTCTGTCCTCCAGCATTCTTAATATGTGAAAGAAGTGGGAAATTCTTCGTTTTTTCATTACACTGAGAACTGGGTCGATATATTTGTATACTGTTTCATCGGTGGCTATTCTCCAGGTCCCGTCTTTCCGGTAGCTTTTGTTGAGACACATTCTGATGATCCTTCTCTCTGTCTTAAGCAGCGGGTCCGTCTTGTTATTGTTTTTGATTTGGAAGAGAGTTTCACTTGCATATAATGTTTCTGGGAGTAACACTGATTTGTAGTGGCGTATTTTTGTTTTTATTGACAAACATGCTTTTATTCTTCTCTTTATTTGTTTCACCCAACTTTGGGGTACACCAAATCAATCACTTTTTAATGTTCTGTGCCTTCCTCGTAGCCCAGTATTGCTTCATTAGTTGTGATCTTGCAAGCTTTTATTATTATTATTATTTTTTCTCGAATAATCAACTTCTTAGCCCATGCTTCCTTCATTTTCCTTTAGTGGTTTTCTCTGTCCTCTTGCATCCACTCTCTTTCTCTCCTGCACGTGAGTCCTTTACTCTCCCGCAACTCATGTTCCCGTATTGTACTTCTGAATATTGCTCGGTCTCCTATAATTTCTGAGTCTATTGCGTTGTTTGCCAGGTCCTTGTCTATCTCTGTGAACCAGGTTATCTTGTTCCTGTGCTTGTTTAATATTGTGACGATCTGTTTAGTTAGTCGGGTGTTTTCCATTCTGTATATTTGTCCGTAGAATTGAAGTATTCTTTTCCTGAATACACCCGTTATTTATTATTATTATTATCATTATTATTTTTTTTTTTTTTTGGTGTTTAACATCCACCTATTGTGCACACATGCGCTAATGCATATGATGGGATGATTTTACAGCGTATGAAAATGCCAAGCCCTGGCCGGGAATCGAACCCGGGTCCTCGGTGTGAAAGCCCAGTACGCTATCAACTAGGCCACCGAGGCGGCTTGCTTTTATTTTTGCAACACTCTTAGTTTTGCTGTGATTTTTATGAGCGGGGTTTGTAAAAGCGCACGATGTAAATCTGCATAGTGAGTTTTTTTTAAAGTTAAATTGTTGGTAGTACAACTCTACCCTTTTAGTATTTAACCCTTTTAGTACCACTGACTTTTTTACACGGATGATGTTTTTGTTTTACTTTTGAGCATACGCTTAATGGATTTATTTTATGAAAATTTGGGGTAATTTTGTTTGTTGTTATTTGGTAATGAAAAAAGGTTATTGAACTGTGAGAATATTAAATATAACCATAAAAAATAAACTTATTTTATATTTAATCGAGATATTAATATTTATTTTAAATAATTTATATACACTACATAAAGACTTTGGTGACTGAACACGTAAATGAATTTACTGACGCGGAGGTGTAATGCACTCGAATGCTTGGACTAGACTGGCTTTTCCCATTATGTATTTCCGAGAGTACATAACCTCAACATTCCAGAACTAGAATGCTGTGGAAAAGTTAGAACGGAGAGCGGGAGAAAGAGCCAATACTTTCACTTTGTAGTAAGTGCTTAGTCGCTCACATTAGACTTGATTTTTCTAGATTGTTCTCTTACATTTTTTCATACGAATGCATACACATGCGTTTAAGCATACGTATGTACTTATAGTTACACAGATAATGTTCCACAATATTCTAAATTATAAAATACATATTACATAATTATAAACTTTCCACTTTGTAACATTATATTTTTGTTGTTTTATATTTTCACTGTGTTTTTCTTCATTGTATATTTGTTGTTTATGTTTAATTTTGTTGTGCGTTTACTGTTTGTGACTTCATGACCACAAAAATAATGTTTTTAAGTGGACACCCAGTATATGGTAACTCTTGGTCATCTATGCAACTCACAAAAGGTAGATAGGTTACAAAGTTTCTTCATTTTTGTAACATAGCCACCGGACCACATATTCAAATGATTAGGATTATGACCTATTCTTCCCGTCAGTGGTCTATCCACTCACCTCATAAAGGTTTTCAAAACTATCGTTTCATCTTCAGGCCGTTATACAAAATGTTTAATCCCTCTGTCAAGGTTGTCACAAAGTCAAACAAAACGCGACTCGTACGTCATTACATTCCGGACTGCGGAGTCTCCATCATTAGTAGCGCGCCTGTCATTGTTATCAGTTACGGCGCGTCTGTTTTTGTTACTTACTCAAATCACTTAAAAGTTTTTCTTGTCACTGCAGCCAAAGGGTCTATTGTGAACTAAGCCTATTAGATACTAGTTCAGTAGATTAAGCAATGAGTTCAAACATTTCAATGAGTCAAACACATTCCGCTGGAGGTCCTCTGAGTACTAGAAGACAAACATCCTGCTGGCAATAGCCTTTCAGTCATAGATTGTGTGATCTGCAGTTTTCTTATGTCTTGCATATCTTACACAAGGTTTATCCATGGTATATTATTCTTTATGGATACTATGGGGGTGTGATTTTGGAGTACAGTCCCATCAGGTACTGTTGTCGCAGCTTTGTAAGGTTGTGTTTTATACTCGTTGATCCTTGTGAGTATGTGTACAAGTACGAAGGTAAAGACATTTTTTTCTCTGGACACTTGTTATTAAAATACTGAAGCAAAACATTTTACAACACATATACACATATGATACCTTAGTTATTTTTTTACATAGTTCAAATTTTAACATTTGGTGAAGGATCTGCTGTATTTTTGGTCTCTCATGAGTAGGACACCCTTTTGATCCCAAAACACTTTAGGCATAACCTTGTCCTACAGAATTTGGTTTTTTTGATGGGGATGAAGAATAATGCTATTTCTTTGATTGGCATTCATGTTACCATAAACGTCGGTTATCTGTCTGACAGCACAGACTTTTTTGGAAAATCAGAAAGTGTATTACACTATGAACCTCACCCTTGGCAGGATCGTTAATGTTTTCATACATTTTAAAGTCACACAGATAAACAGTAAAGGACTGTAGTGGCTTGTTAGCGTCATACCATCACGAAGGTCAGTGAAATGACAGCGGTGGCAGTGGAGAACTGTGTGACTCATCAAATCAAAATGTTCTTTACTTTCTGAACAAACCTCATAAAAAAAAGCTGTCCAATTTGAGACATTTATTTTTATCCTTAATTTAAAAATAAAATTGTTTTTTAATTGCTACATTTTACATAGGTTTGTACTTACCAACCAATCCAACCCCAAAAACCAATAATTTGGGTATGGGTTGGCCATAATTTTTTTTTTGACTTACCATAATAAAGATGTTACCATGTTAATATATACTCAGTAAACCACTTTTGCGATAGAATTTAATCTCGTAATTAATAATTTTATGCTGTAGGAAACAGAAGTTCCAGCAGAGGATGAACTAAAACTTGTAGACCTTGTTGGAGAGATGAAGTGTACTGGCGTGCTGTCCAGCAAAGTGTTTTTGAACCAGAAAGCCCAAGTTGAGGAAGCTGTCAAGGTGAGTTTTAGGGTTAAAATTAATTTACTTTCACACGTTCATACACCTTATTCATAGAATTATTAGAGAATTATTTGCTGGTAACAAAATTAACCCCTTGGAAACTGGATTTTACTAACATGCTATTGGCCTTCAGTACTGAATTTTTTCAACAGTTTACACTAAGATTATATGCAATAATAAAAGCAAGTAACCTACCAATTTTATCCTACATAATGTTGTTGTAATTGTTAACACATATTTAGCCAACACTTTTAACACTATATTACAATTTTTTATGTTTATATATTTACACTATGTACATTTTGTTTCCTTTTCAAAAGTTTGTCCGACTATGATAAATTTCAAAACAATTTTCCAAATGCAAAGGAACACTACATTTTTTGCACTGGTAAATTGTTTCAGACCTTTTTCCTTTTGCAGTACATACTCTACACTTTCTAGATGGCCTTGCTTTGCTTGTTGGGGGGATTTTCCCTATAAAATGTCACCAGAATTTTAGTTATATTTGGATTAGAATTCCACTGCCAATCATTTACTTGTAGGTTATGTGTAGTATTGTCTGCAATTAGGCCTATTTTCACAGATCTCATCATCACTGTTATCACTATCACTACTGTCATTTTCAACAATACCTTCTTGCTCTTCATTATCACTAATCTCACAACTACTTTCATTTAAAATATCTCCAACAAACTCACTAAATGCACTCGAAGAAATAAACAATTCCTCACGAGAAGCCATGTTTCTACAACTGTCAAATTCGTACACAACTTCACAAAGAAACTGCCGGAAATTAATGAGTAACAACGGAAATAAACGAAGGAAAAATATCTCATAGATTGAAAATAGATTTATATTTCTATATTCGACTTTTAGGCTAGAAACATACGGTAAAGAGATCAGGGAAGTAGAGGACGGACATTGCCCGTCTTTAGTACTTAAGCCATTGAGAGAGAAGGACGGGCAATATACGTCTTTCGTTACCAATGGGTTAACACTTAAAAAAAAATCGTAATTTCAGTTTTTGTCAGAAGTTGTTCAAATTCAGCAGAAACATTAACAATAACAATGTCTGTAAAATGTCTGTATCATAACATACTTGAACGGCATTGTTGAGTAAAATTTGACAAAGTTATGAACTTTCGAAGTAGCTAGTAGTAGAAAATCTTGTTTTTCGGTAAATTTATTGAAAAATTGTCGATTGAAAATATATCAATGGAATTAACATAGATTTATAGACAAAGCTTTAATCTGGTGTATATGCAATTTCAGTGCAATTAGTGATTAGAACATTATAACTTTCTAAACGCAGGTGTTTTCTTTCATGAGCCAGACTATAATCCTATTACTATATCAATGTTGTTTGTTGTTGTTTTCCAATGGCTTCCGCTGGCTCACGCCATCTTTGATCTTGCTTCCCAGTAGAGGCCAGGGAGCATCTCTTCTCTGCTTCTCTTCATCTAATTTTCTGCAGACCAGGAGATGGTCCTTGTTCATGATGGTGTCTGGGCATTCACACAATGTGCAGTTGTCATAGTTTAATATCTTAATTTTCTTCAGGTGTTCATTCAGACAGTCGTGTTCAGTTGTCAGCCGAAACACCGCGACAGATGTCCCCCTCTGGAGATCCTTGACCTTCCCATACAAGTCGAATACATTCTCATAAAGCTTGTTCTTTATGTCTTCCTTGACTTTGTTTGTAAATTCAAGATAAGATGTTCGCTTCAGTGCACTAATCCTAGCCTCCAGTGTGAGAATTCTTTTTGGTTTCTGCACTATAAGGGTTCCTTGTTTGGCCAGCTTGTCTGCCTGCTCATTCCCTTGTATGCCTACATGTGACGGGATCCACTGCAGTACTATAGCAATGTAAACTCGGCTTAACTATATTGCAAATAGTCCTTGTTCATTGTTTTATCTATGCATATGGATTATATTAAGATTAGATTCAAACTAGAGGAAGGGGTAATACAACCCCACAACAGACCTGTTGTGCAACTAAACCTCTTGAGTACTAGTTTAGCAGATTGATGCCCTTAGTAAGTTCCAACAATCCACTGACTAGCTCATTCTGCTGAAGATCCCTAGGGTCCCAGAAACAAAAAACCCCTAGCCTCCTACCAGCAAGAGCTTCACAGTTAAGGATTATGTGTCCTGCAGTCTTCTCTTTCCTGCACAACATAGACCTTCATGGTACATACCTATCCTGTTCATGTGCACCTTCAGACCACAGTGCCCAGTGAAAAGCTTCATGATTTTCCTGAGTTATGCTCTCCCAAAGACTGTTGTCCCTTTAAACCCTCCACATGGAACCAAGCTTAACAGGCGCTTACTATGGGAATGCCCATGAAGGTTATCTCATCTTGCGTGTTGTTGATTATTAATCCACCTATTTATAGCAGACCTGACCAATGTCAGAGATCCCTAAAGCCGACTCAGGTCGGATGAACTCAGAGGCAGATCCCAGTCCAGCTAGTCGATCTGCCTCCTTATTACCCTCAAGTCCCTTATGCCCTGAGACCCAATAAATAGTTACCAGGTTATCCAGGGACAGTACCTTAAAGTTCTCCCAACACTCCCAAACCAGCTTGGACTGAATTGTAAGACCCGCATTTGCTTTTATTGTTGCCTGACTATTGGTACGAATATGAATCCAAGCCTTCTTGAAGACCCGTTTCAAGTTCTCCCGAACACAGTCATTAATGGCCATCACTTCAGCCTGGAATACTGTTGTATGCTGTCCCAGGTTAACAACTTTCTTTAAGCCTGGTCTCATCTGCATATCCTTGGGTATAGCGTACCTCCGATGAGAGAAGATCCATGAGTGAGTCCACCACCAGGTTCCATAAGAGAGGGGAATGCATGGGGTGTTGAAGCTACTGAAAACTTAAGATGGCGTGGTTATTGTTGTTTAGCTTAGTTATTATCACAACCCAACTCTAGGGCTTTCTTTTATTCAAAGTCAAATTTTTATTTTTTAGGTAATCTAATTTCATGTTTTTTCATACATTCCATTGACGTACAAATTTACTTTTATGTTTAGTCAATTTAGTCAAAATAACAGAGTAACAGACTGTATTTACGTCCACATTTTTTCCGTAGGCAGTAAAAGAAGATATAATTCGATCGTGGGCTGCACGTCTGGAGATGCACTGGGACTCCTTAGTTGAGGAAGAAGTGGGCACACCAGAAGGTTAGACTTGTATAATCTGTAATGTAATAATATTTTAGGTCTACGTTTTTTCTGCCCATTGTTTTTTTTTTTTTTTTTTTTTTTTTTTTTTTTTTTAACGTTCGACTATTGTGCACACTTGGGCTAATGCAGATGATAGGATGATTTATAGCGTATGAAAATGCCAAGCCCTGGCTGGGAATCGAACCCGGGTCCTCTGGGTGAAAGCCCAGTATGCTATCAACTACCTATTATGTTGTATAATTGATCCCTGTGGTTTTTGTATTTTATATTACCACCTTCAATATTTTATTGATAGGATTTATTTTTTATCTGGTTTATCTATGTTTGTTTTAGTAACAATTTTATCTATTTTTGTTACTGGCTATCTATTGCAAATGTTAAATTTATTAAAATATTAATCATTAATTTGTTAAAACACTTTATTGTTTTCATTATTGTTTTAAATATAAAATTTACATATGTTACACTATTCTTTTTATATTCTTCTTCTTTTCTGCTAGGATTATTATCACCATGTTCAGTATAATGATCTGCCTTCCCTAGCTTCGTTAATTCTACTTTCGTTGATGAATTTCGGAGTAACTCCATCTTCAAAAACTATATCTATACTCCTGTAGGGTTCTCCGAAATGCGTCAACGAAAGTAGAATTGATGAAGCTAGGAAAGGCAGATCATTATACTGAACACAATGTTACACAATTGTTAATTGGTTAATTTGCAGAAGTCATGGTAGTGCACGAGCCTCCGCGACGTGTTTTGATTCCATTGCCACATTCCAAAGTTGACCTTTGCGATTACCTGTTCCCTGGCGAAGGTCCGTCAGAAGCGCTCATCTCTTTGCAAGAGCTTCTCGGAGTTAAAGTTAACGAATCGTTGGTGCAGAAAGACTTTGAAGGCCAACCAGGTAAGAATGATTTCTTTTAAGTGTGTAAAATATTTAAAATATGTTTTATATATCTGTATAGTTGTATTCTGAGCATTATTTTAGCAACGCACTTTTTAAAAATCTCTTAAGAAAAGTTATTTATTTGTACATTTTTACAAGTGTGTAGGTAGTTCAAAATATTTCTTGTAATCAGTTCATCATATTTTGTTTATATAAATCAAGTTAGCGCACTAAATTTGAAACAAAAATAATCTATGGTATGTGAATAAATAAAGTTTTTTTAACAAAATTTAAAAACTAAAATTGTAGCAAAATAAATTGCTTTTCCATTGTTTTATAACGTCTGTACCGATTATTTGGAACGAAGTAATAACACGAATAAGAAGTAATTCATAATATATGTCTTAATATTTTTATTATATAATTTTAAATTAAAAACAAAATATTTTTTTCATCTTATTTCTATAAAATATTTTAGGTTTTGTCCAATGCACTACCAAACGCCATTCAGTTTTGGTTTACAAGTTTTGATTAATAAATGTTATACTGTAGTCTTGATTATATGATTCAAACGGGCAAGGGCAGATTAGAAGTTGTTGTTGTTTTCCAATGGCTTCCGCTGGCTCACGCCATCTTTGATCTTGCTTCGCAGTAGAGGCCAGGGAGGTCTCCTCTTCTCTGCTTCTCTTCATCTAATTTTCTGCAGACCAGGAGGTGGTCCTTGTTCATGATGGTGTCTGGGCATTCACACAATGTGCAGTTGTTACAGTTTATTATCTTAATTTTCTTCAGGTGTTCATTCAGAGTCGTGTCCAGTTGTCAGCCGAAAGACTGTGACAGATGTCCTCCTCTGGAGGTAATTAACCTTCCCATACAAGTCTAATACATTCTCATAAGGCTTGTTCTTTATGTCTTCCTTGACTTTGTTTGTAAATTCAAGATAAGATGATCGCTTCAGTGCACTAATATGCCTCCAGTGTGAGCATTCTTTTTGGTTTCTGCACTATAAGAGTTCCTTGTTTGGCCAGCTTGTCTGCCTGCTCATTCCCTTGTATGCCTACATGTGACGGGATCCACTGCAGAACCAATTCCTTGGTAATGTGTTTAACTACTTTGTATTTCTTCTGGATCGATTCTATCATAGAGCATGCAGATGTGTTGTCAGCAATTGCTTGTAATGCCGATTTAGAGTCAACTAATATCACTATGTTATTATTCAACCATGGCCTCATTATTATTTGCCTCAATGCCTCATCGATTGCAAATAACTCCGCCTCAAAAACGGTGGGCAGATTAGAAATAAAGTCAGTCGGTTTATACGGAAAATGGGAAAATTACCAATATCTTAGAATATTTATTTATAATTTTTAAATACAGTATGCTGTTACATTTTAATTTATAAAAATAAGATTTGGTAAACATTATGCTTGAGGAAAAGTATGTAATTGGCTATGTGAAGTTTTCTGCTAGCTAGTACTTGCAATTGGTTCAGTAATAACACATCCGATATGAAGTTTTTTTGCCACACCACGTATTTCAATAGTATCTCAAGAGCTTTTTATGTGAAGTTGTTTGTCCACCATATTAATGATTCCGTCAACTCGTCATAAGAAGCTAATATGTAGGTCACTAGCATTTTTTTTTTTTTTGGAGGAAAAAATATTAGCCTCTGCCAAAAGGGCAACCACTTAAATATCCTTTAATTTGTCTCCTGCTAAATCCTTCTTTTTCTACAAATTATACCACAAATCTAATTCTTCAGAGGTATCACCCAACTCATAAAACGCCATGAAAGATTTTGCATTTTTTCCCAAATCTTTTCAAGTAATTTTTAGCATGTATAAAGGATGAAGATGGGATAAGGTGTATTTTCATTTGAGAATTTAACATTCAATGATAAAGTTGGAGTCAAGATAAAGGATGATCAACGACTGTCTCCAATATTCAATATTATTAAAATAGTTATTTCAAGAATGTATTAAATTCCAGCAACAAAATTTAATAACGGCTTCCCCGTGGCCCTCGCTGGGTACGCCCATGATTGTTGGTCTATTACTTTCCTACTATAAGTTTTTTTTTTTTTGGTGTTTAACGTTTGACTATTGTGCACACTTGGGCTAATGCAGACGATATGGGATGATTTATAGCGTATGAAAATGCCAAGCCCTGGCCGAAATCGAACCAGGGTCCTCGGAGTGAATCCCAGTATGCTATCAACTAGGCCACAGAGGCGGCTAAGTCACTAGCAAACAAGTAGCTAGACAGGCCTGGGCCTCCATATAAGATATGTTTGTGTCTTTTCATCTGTTCTTGGCTATTTCCGAACAAAATTGTCTTGCTGCCACGGTCACACAGTAGCACATGCTCTGTTCTGTATAAGTGTAGTGCACTGGTGCCTGACGTTAATCTACTATTCAACATTGTACAATTTCCTTGCAGATTTTTTCTTACACAATCAGGTAAAACGAAAACTTGGATTAGCGAAACTCGACTGTATGTGCAACTAGTGAATTTAAAGATAAATGTGAAATCAAAAAGTGTATTTGCTAGACGGGATGTGGATAGTTTGGTAAAATTATAGCTCTTATATGTTGTTTCCTGTGAATAAAATATCTTGATGGATATTTTGTTGATTTTTCCTATTTTTTTTGGTAAAAAATAACTTTGCTACAAATCATTTATTCAGTTTTATTCGTTCTATTTTATATTATTGCATTAGTACAATATAAGTTTGTTCTACAAGTTTGCATACAAACAAGTTTATCCTACTTGATTCAAGTTTTTTTTTTGTTTGTTTCTTAAAAATACACAATTTGTTGTGATTTCATTCTCTCAAATTCCTACAGATCCATCGTTCCTTGTGATTTCATTCCATCCATTCCTATTTCAATTTCTATTCTCATTAATGTATTCTAAAATACATTAACCTATAACTTATTCAAAAATAATATATTTTTGCTAATGCATTTTTCTAGTATCACTGAATTCTTATTAGTCCAAAGTAATATTGTATTAAATATTTATTGTAGATATTCAAAACCTTACGTCAGGATCTGAGCCCGCAACTGACCAGAGTGTGTCCACTACTTCAGGCAGCTCATCCATAATCGTCACTGGGATAATATTTGCGCTTATCGTCCTCGTAATATCGTTTGTCATAAGACTGTACATGAATTACCGCTCTGATTGAAGTCTTGTTTGCCGTTTCCGTTTTCAGATTTTATTGGTTTATTGTGTCATATTTATAACCTGTTATCTATATATTTCCAAGTTTTATGCTTTAATCTGATCACTGTTTTGAACCGTATTTTGCATTTTAATCCTACATTGTGTTAATAATATTTATGTTCAATGGTTTTAGATTGTTTTATTTCGCCCAGATAAACATTTTTATAAGTTTTGATACAGTTTGAACTGAAATGAAATGAATTGTAATTATATATTGTTGAGATTGAAATATATATTTAACTGTTGTTTTAGTTTGGTTTTTTCACCATGGACGTTTTCCAAATCCTAACCTGTTAGAAATCTCCTACCTTATGAGCTAAAAAATATTGCTTTTTTCTTAAACATAAATAAATTTAGTATTCTATGAACTTTGATCCAGGTATTCGTATATTTTTAGAAATTACAGAGAAAAAATCAGCATACATGTAACATATTTTATGAGAAAATAAGTTTTACAAATTTATAACTCAAAACCTATTAGATAATTTGAATGAATCAGCTGCTATAATTTCACTCAAACTATTTTTATAAATTTCAAGCTTCTACCAGGAAGCAAAATAAAAAAAATATGTATCCTAATTTACACCTTAATCTATGTACATATTTTATATATTTAAGTCGCACAATGAAATTATAAAAAAAATCAGATATTCATTATTGCCCTACATTTTTTGAGAGCAAAAAATTTTGTAGAGAATTTTCAAATTCCGAAAAGCTAAATTTTACTTCTTCTTGTATAAAGTACAATTTTCCTGAGTCTTTGACGTTTATGTATGCCTACATTGTTTTTTCCTGCTAGTCAAATGCCTATATATATATATGAAACACCAATTTTTGCCAAGGGTTATTTGTGTTTATAAAAGCATAATTAAAACACGATTCTTTTCACCAATGTTAATATAAATGGGTGAGGCATGATGTGGTCACTACTGTTCCACTTGATATTTTATTTTGCAAACCCTAGCTGATATAGGTATAGAAACTTGGTGCGGTTGTGTGGAAACTTGGCTCTGGAATTTGACATGTGGAAACTCGGCATTGGAACTTTTATAGAAACTCAAGGCCACACACTAGACATTTTATATTCTTTATTACTTATACTGTATATATTTCGTATATGGACTAGTCCATAGCCATCTTGTTTCAGTCATTTGTTAGAGGACTATCAGTTGATGCTATTTTTTAGATGTGTGACTACGCTTATTAGCAATATTTATATCGGTTTGGCATGTAATTGAAACATAGAGGTCAATATAATTGAGAGACTTGATCTGTCTTTTAACGAGATATAATTTATTTGAGTGATAACAGCTTTGACAACAATAGGTTATAAACAGTATTGCACAGAAATGGAACAGTTGAGTGAAAGTAAATTAAGTTGTTACAGTGATTGTGGACCTAAGCATTCCCAAATTAATAGTGATATGAGCAAAAATATCGATTAGAAAATACTGAGAGAGATAAAGATAATTCTAATATAAATGACAACTAAACATTTTCATCTGATTATCTAAATAAGTTCATTTTTTATACCATGAAAGAATTGTTGAAGTTTGTATATATATATATATATATATATATATATATATATATATATATATAAAATGTGTAATTTTATATATAAAAACTTATCCTTATGATCTGTAAACTAAATATATAAATATTACTGTTTTCTAACAGGTCTTTGATGTTTATATATGCATAAAATACTTGCTTAGTGGGTCAGTGACAGTTAAATATGCATACAAAATTTGTTTATTACAGTTATTGGAAGAATTATGTGTCATGAAAAACTTGTTTTCCTATGTTATTGAAGTCAAATGAAATTACATATTTAAATGTGTTTTCAAAGAAAACCACTAATCACAGCTAATACTAAGTATTGTTGTGACTCAAGATGGTTTAAGAAAATTTGAAGATAGTGAATAAAAACATTTTGAAATTCTGATTAACCTATCCATTTTTAGGATCCCTTAGTTAAATTCTTTTTTTTATATCTGTACATATCGGGAATTAAATTAATTGATCAATTTTGATGAAGTTTGATATGTAAGTCCAGTTTGTTCATATCTTGAAATTACTTTTTTTATTGTTTTTTTTAAAAAAGCTTTTTTAAACCATTTTGTCAAAATAACTGTTTAAAATCAAAATTGGCTATAATGAATTTTGATCAAATGTCCCAAACAAAATATGTAGGTTGCTACAACCTTAAAAATGTTATTCTAGAGCTAAAAAAGTTTTCAATATTGGTTTATTAGATTTTCTTCAAATTTTGGTTATAAATGAAGATAAATGGTGTTACACATTTAAAGAAAAGAAATCTATGTTTCAAAAGTAAATAGGAAAATTGAGTTGGTAGTACAGCATTAATTTGAAAAAATCAGTTTTAAAATTTAGTTAAATTTCCAGATATATTTTTTTGACTTACTGTGGGGAAGGGGTCATTTTCCTACTTTCATTGTAAAATATTAAAATGTTTGCCAAGTGATGTTACTAAATTTTGTAATTTTTTTTTATAAATGCACTTCAAATCACGTCAACGAGACAATTACACACTTTATTTATTTTAATGTATTTACATAAATAAATTATATATATATTTATTTATTTAGACTTATTTATTTATGTATTTACAGATAACATGTTATTATTTATAAATCAACGTAGCTGAATTATTATTATTATTAGTATTTCATATATTTATTTTTAACATTATAATACAAAGAAAAACATTCTTTATATCTATCATTACATCTATGTTTCGTTGCTACTATAATCTCTGACTGGTTGCTAAGAAAATAAATATTCCGGTCGGAAATAGGAAGTTCAGGTTTGTTTGTTCGAAAGTGGAAGGTTTCGTTTGTCGGTTAGTTGAGATTGCGTATTATTAAGACATTTGTTCTTAAAGTAAAGCAATTTTAGAGGATTTACTTTTACAAAAAGATTGCATTTATTTTGTTTTGTTGACATACTTGAAAAAATGCCAATTAATGATCCAGAACAGTTTGATGGCATGTTACTGGCCATGGCGTTACAACATGAAGGCGGTGTTTCAGAAGTAAGTTTAAAATAAAGATATTGATTATCAATTTATTAATTCTTTTCTGATTACCAGTGTTATTGCCTGCTATAAACTATATCAATATCTACATTATTTCGTTGACAAGTAAGATTGTCACTTTTTAAAAGTATGGGTATTTGTATGTTGTTTATGGGGGTTAAGTTAATGTTAGCCTTGATTTTTAATTACTTGCTGGTCTAGCCTATGATTCCCCATTTTTTTAAGTTACTACAATCCATATATATTTCAGTCTTTGTGAGATTTATTTCCATTTATTTTTAATTTCATATAGCCACCTATAGGCTAAATATACTTTATAGCCTATGCTATAGACCTACTGGCCTAGACTATACTGTAGAAATGAGATGTTTGAGTATTGAGTATTTAGGTATTTCTGACTTCTTGGGACTTAAGCAAAAGTCATGATTGTAGCAATTTCTTACAATATCATTTTTTTGAGAGAAATTAAGCCACGGTAGGTCAAATTTATTATGATTTGTTACCATTTATGGCAACAATTTATTGAACTATATTCTGACTCCATTTTTATAATTTCCCATGATGCTGGTTACAAAGTTTAACTTCTTAAGAAATACAAGTTGTTTATGTAACAACTTAGTTAAATACTCAACGGTCTAGTTAGGTTATCAAGGGTTTTTTTTTAAAAATATGTTATTTTCATTATTAATAACACACATCCTTAAACACCCTACAGTCAAGTGAAGTTAGGTTATCAAGTTCTTTTTTTAAACAATTTTATTCTTTTCATTATTAATAACACACGTTTCATTAAATATCCAAGAGCCAAGTCAGGTTAGGTTATCAAGTTTTTCGTTCATCATTAATAACACAAAACACTAAATACCCAACAGCCGAGTCAAATTAGAATAAACACACAACTATTTAATTATTAATAATACATATTTAATTTATCTTTTTTGCTGTTAAAAATATGTTTTCTATTTTGGCGTACACACTAGTTATTTTGAGGTTGTGTTTGTCACTTTTATTTTCGCTTTTTTATAACTTCCTGTTGTTTCTGCATATATGTTTTGGATTATTAATATTGGGTATATAATAAAGTGTTTTAGTGCAAAAGTGCTAAAAGTTCCCAAAACTCATTGAGGTCATTTTACTGTAGTAATGATTTTTGAATATTTTTTATTATTACATACTTTATTATGAAATTAAGAAATAAGTTATTCATCTACAGAAGATAAAATTTGTTTCCATAACTTATGATTGGGTATTAGTGCAATGTAGGTTATTTTTTCAAATAGTGATTTTTGAATATATTTTTTGTTTTATTTTATACCTTACTATCCAATTAACACATTCACCTCAGAATTTTTTTAAAAGATTACTTAAAAATTTAGGCCTTTTTTATATAGAACTGTATTGTGTTGTCATTACTGTTTACATTGCATTTAATATACTAAATTATATATACGGATTTACTGATCATGCACTTTATTAACTACATGTACTTACTGCTTATATATGTTATACTTTCTGACAGCTATTACTAAATGTTAAGATTTATTGCTTTGTTCGTTCTTGTAATGAAAACATTGTTAAAATGGCCTCCATTAGTTGTGAACTTTTCGATTTGCCTCTTTTTGTGTCTTTAGGTACATGACACAACAACCATGTTAGTTAAGTATTGAGTATTTTTTGTTGTTGTAGATAACGGTTTTTATCATTTTAGCGATCTATTTGTCCTTAAATTTTTTCATTTTTATTTCTATTCCATGAAATTGATAGTTTTGTGTTTTTATACAGATTAGGCCTAATTTACAATTTAATAATTACTATCTTGAATTTATCATTGATTTACTTAAAATTCAGTGAAATAGTCAAAAAGTTATATGCATTTTTTAATAGCCTAGTTATTGCATTTTATTGTTATTAAATTATGGTAGTAATTATTAAACAAATATATGCATTGAAGTATTAAATAAATAAGTATTAGTAAATAAATAAGTAATAGTATAAGTACCTAGACCTAAAAGTATTGTATTTGTAAAACTGTTACTCCAAATAAGTATCAATCTTCTCGTACTTGTAAGTTAATCTGCTAGGCTATTGTATTATGGATCTCTGTTTTTTTGTACACACATCAGTGTTATATATATCTACTTATAATTGTAATTGGTATATTTGAAGTATTTGATTAAAACATGTTTACTGTAGGCTACTATATAGCCTTACATGGTTAATATGGAATATGGTCCCTTATAGCCTAATATATGAAGTGGATTTGTAGAATTAGGCCTATTTTTGTAAAAACCCTAAATTTTAATAATACACCTTGTATTTTTTCTTTAAAAGTAGGCTTCGTAGAATAGTAAAACATTTTGTAATGATTTAACACTAATGTCACAATTTTTTAAAAGTCGGACCAATACCTATGTCACTAATTCATTGAATCTGGGTGTATATGATTCCACATGCATACATGGTTTCCATAGTCTTGGTGTTATACAGACATACAGCTCTAAATGTAAATTCTAACTGCTTTGCAAGAGATGTGGTTGTAGGAAACTTAGCCTTCTACATTAATTTTAAGCTTCATGTTAATTACATTAAAAATCACTGCATGGAATTAATCTAGAACAGTGTGACCAATGAGTCATTTTTCTTACAACTTTTTTGTGCTTTGAATAAAGATGGAGTAGGCCTAGCAATTTTTTGAAAGTTGGATAATGATAAGCACAAAGACAGTTGCTTGGTTTGTGAGAAGTAATGTAATTTTATTTGGAATTAAATTAAATTTTTATCATTCAACTGTACAAATTATAGTATAATGATTGCAGTGACAATTTGTGGTAGTGCGAAAACATTTTTCCACTTTTTTATTCAGGAAAATGTATAATTTCAAGAAAATGAATTGTTGGATATAATTGTTCACATTGTTTTAGAAATATTTAACAATTAACGGTTAACAATTTTGTCACCAAGCAGTGGCTAGGTTAAGTTCAATGTGCAACCATCTTGTTAAGTTAGGTTTAAAACAGATAGGCCTCTAATGTTTTCTAGTAAAAAAAAATATTTTTCTGACCCTACTATTGTTGCCAATAGGTTACATAAATTGTATAGACATTTATACAATTATAATTATAATTATATAATTATTATATAATTATTATTATATATAATATTATATAATTATTATTATATAATTATATAATTATAATTATATAATTATAATTATAATTATAATTGTATAGACGTTATACAATTATGAAATAATTCAATAATAAAATGTATGAAAATAATCATTTATTTAGTTTGTACGTAGCTTTTGTTATGCAAAACTAAAACATTTTACTTCTTGATATTAATAATGGTGTTTTAAATTAAAATAAATTTTTAACTCTTTTAATCCCAATGTCCGATTGATTGGATGTCTGTTTTACATAAATACAAATACATATTATGCTAAATAACTAATTTTTTTTACAAGTATAAATTAAAAAAATATTAATTGGTATACAATAAGTTGTTTAATGAAATCAAACATTAATAATACAATGGGCAATGGCTTATGAATTTTAAAGTGTAAAATCAACTGATTGGTAAAATGGTTGAGCGGTCTAAGGTGCTGTACCAGACCAGTACAGTGACTCGATTCGATCCCGCATTGGCCATTGTTTTTTCTCCATAACTCTGTTAGATTTTGTCTCCTTGGTATAGGGAAAGGCGAGGAGGCCTAACTTAAATAAACAATGGATGGTCTGGAAGGAAGATGACAGACAGGCGAATTTTTTGTGAGTTGCAGAGATGACCAAGAGTTTTGCTACTTTTTCTTTTCTATGTACTGGTATGTGTACACCTGAAATATTCCATTTTGTGTCTATTTAAAAAAAAGTCTGTGGTACTAAAAGGGTTAATCTATTAAAAAATAAACAAGGTAATGACAATTGATATTGATTATCAATTTAATTAATAATTTATTAAAATTATTCTAAATACCTAATAATATAGCCTATTAAAAAATTTAGATTCAGAATATAATAGCCTATATTTTGTACTGTAATTTATATTATTTAGGCCTATTCTAAATGTGTAAATGTTAGATGTAATAGTGTAAACTTGTAGATTCGCAATCTTGTTGTGAAAACATTTTGTTTTATAAGAGTATTTAAGATTTTTAGAAAACGTAGAATGTCAATAAAATAATCTCCAAATACATTTATCTTGCGAAGCTGGTTAGCTTATCTATGGCTCAAAGCACATACTAATAATATTGGAATTTCAAATGATAAAAAATTATTTTAATTTGTTATTATTGAACAGAAAGTTAAATACTTGTAAGTACAAATGAAGTACATAAATGTATGGTTCAAAATCGACTGGCATATAAAACATGTTTACTTTACTTAACCTAATCTCCCTGACCTACAATTTTAACGTGAACCATATTTAAATGTGTAACGTGAGTTAAATATGCCATGGGTTGACAAACGTAACCAATATCTAATAGGCCTAATAGTCATTAATGACAATTTTTAAACGAATGATGTGCTATTCTCTACCTAACCTAACATTTGTACAAAGTGAAATTTTCAAAAAACACTACATTGTCAATTTTTATGTTCGCCAAAAAGTATTTATAAGATTTTACTTGGAAACTTTAATACTCTCAGGAGAAACTAGTAAACATCAGGATTTGTTACTATCATACAGTAGGCCTACCTTTTTTTATCTGTTTTTATAAGGTCATTTGAATCTATATTTGTCATTCATGTGTTGTTATGTTATGTGCATTCTGATATGGACATTGTAATATTGTAATATTGTGTTTAACGTCCGACTGTTGTGCACACTTGGGCTAATGCAGTCAATGAGATGATTTATAGCGTATGAAAATGCCAAGCCCTCGTCAGTATTAATTTTTTTAATACATAATACAATATTTTTTTTGCTGTACTTATGGAATTACTAATAAAAATAATTCCATGATTTTCATGGACATCCTAATTTTTACTTTAAAAAACTTCAAATTCCATGAATTGTTGCATTATTTCCTTTAGCCTATTTGTAATGAATTTCTTTAGCCTATCTTGAATCATCTAACCTAATACAGTGTGATCAAGCAGGCATTACATTAACAAAAATACTGTACATCATGTGTAATACAATCAGCCTGTTAAGTTAGGTTTAGTTACCATCAACAAGAAATGGTAGCCGATATTTTGTTATGCGTGCACACACACACACACACACACACACACACACACACATACATGATCCTTTCAATCTTGTTATGTATGTTGTTTTATTTTCTCCCGAGCAAATTGTGGTTCTTTTATATAGTTCTGGATGTCGTTGGGCTGCATGATATAGTGTAGGCTTCCTGTAGCCGAGCACATTGTAAAGAAATATATAACAGTGTATGTAGAACAATAGGCTTGGAATTTAGAATCAACACAGGGCCTTTATTGAATTTGTTAAAAAGTAGAGACATTTTTTACTTGCTGAAATTTGATCAGTTCGTTGGATACAAAGAATAATCTTGTTATTTCTTTGGTATTGATGAAGTAATAGAAGCTCCGTGGTAATTTTTCAATTAAAAAAAAAAAATATTTCCAAAATTAAAAAAAAATGTGTTTACTTTTGGTTCTGTACCTATCAACAATTTCTACTATCGGAAATATAGTTTTTGAAGTTCATGATAATGATCTAAAATATAAATTTAAACTTAATTTATAAAAAAACCAAGATAAAGAATCAAAAAGCCAAACAAAATAGTAATTTTTACAAATGCATGTATTTTTCTTTTCTTCTAGTATATTCGACTGTCATCAAATTTATTTTTTCATTACAGTTTAGTTTGTCGGGTAACAGTTTCATATGATCTAAGTACAGCTAAATGGGTGTGTTTTTATAATGATTGGGGCCTTCCGAGTCATTAGTGTTGTACATTAGATTGCTAGAAAAAATTATAATGTAATATTTTTCACGAGAAGTGTATATTTTGGGGTTTAAGCTGTAAGATTTAAGCAGATTTTTGTGTTGGAATGGTTTTGGCGAAAGCATGTAAGAAGCAGTGTGTTAATTCTGTGAAGATATAAATTTGTTGTAGTTAATGAAAACCGTAGTTGTTTGAAGCACGATGGTCCATGTTACAACTTGTAATCAGAGAAAAGGCTTGACTTATTGAAATCTGCAATGTTTTTATCCGTTAGGAAAATGTTATTTTGGTTTAACTACTAAGTGATAAATTTTCTTTTTCAGTTGTTGGATACCATCTTCTCATTCCTTGCTCGTAAGACTGATTTTTATACAGGAGCCGAAGAAGGGGCCGCAGAAAAAGTAAGAAATTTATGGAACAAAATATTTCTTATATTTTAGTTTAAATTCAAACATAACTGTAATTATATTCTGTACTTTTAAAAATGAGCGTTAGAACTAACATTTATTAGTTTAATCCTTTTGACCGCATACCCGCATGATGTGGCAGCCCTACATAAAACCGTTGAGGCCTAATCTGATATTTTAATCTTGTCAGTTGTAACTCTTTCATTTGTAAAGCAAATTGAATGTAACCGTCCAGTTTTTAAAACAATTTTATAAGCTTTGTATTAATGTTCACATTTGTAATTGATTACGAGGGGGACGGTATTAGAAAAAATAAATACATTTAAAAAAAAATGTGTTTATAATTATTTAAAAAAAGTTATTTGCACTAAAAATAGCTGAAAATTATATAAATGCAAAATGTTTTAATTTTTTGCTAAAACGTTTTAAAATCGACACACAAGAAATACACGTGCATTTTGTGAAAAAATTGAAGTAGATAAAAATAACTATTTTACAGGTTACTCTAGCTACACACTAAGATATAGGAAGTAGATATTTTTTTAACTTATTAAGTTGAGTAGCTAAATTTTGTGTATAAAGTTATAGTTGTAGGTAAACAGAATTGATGTTGCACTTCTTCACATTTTTAGGTTATAGTAAGAGAAATTAAATAAATTGAATTAAAGATAATCTGTGATGTATGTAGTAGAGATAAATTGAAACTTAGATTAAAAAAATCTAAACCATTGTGATAAATGCACGATTCTGAGATGTTTTTACAATAGAGACAATCAACAATAAAACAATCGAGTCGGCCATCAAATACCAGTCGGGTTGTACAATCAAGATGTTTGACGATTGTTAACAATTGTTAGGGCGATGATTATAGACTGCTGATTGCGACTCGGGCTTTGAGAACAATGTTTTCCTTGTCTTTAACTGGACAGTAGTATGTACTATTTGGTAAAGTTAACTACACCCTCATTTTTTTTACTGAATTATTTTTTCATATATATATATATATATATATATATATATATATTTATTATTATTATTATTATTATCTGCGCATAGACCCTGTTGGATCACGCAAAGCACTCCGACTCATGTCTTGTTCCTTTCTAATCCTCCACACCTCCCTCATCCTGTCCCCATCCTGTCCCTATCGATCCTCTTCCGCTCCTCTGTCCATTTTACTTTGGGATTTCATTCTCTGGGACCTTCCAACCAAGCATCTTTCTCCTGTATGCGTGTCTATCTTCAACATCTGTTGAGTCTATTCCTGCGTCATGTAGGTCTATTCTGACTTGTGCGATCCACGACGTTTTTGATTTGACACCTTGTATATACTTAAGGGTTCTGTTGGCAAGTCTCGTTGTTGGGAGTCTACTGATGTGTCCATAGAACCGAAGCCTCCTTCTTCTGATATCTGCTGCCAGGTTCGATATCTTCTCTGTGGTATTCCGGGAGTGCAACCTGTATCCATCTTCTGTTAATCTCGGGCCAAGGATCTTCCTCAAGATTTTGCGTTCTTCCTTCAAAATACCCTCCATGGTAACTTTTGTGTGGAGTGCTAGCGTCTCGCTTGCATATAATACCTCCGGTTTTATGACTGTGTTGTAGTGTCTGATTTTTGTGTGCGTCGACATACATCTCTTATTGTAGATATCACACGTTTTATATATATATATATATATATATATATATATATATATATATATATAATTTATTATTATAACATAAAAAAGGAAAAACGGAATAGGCCTTAGCCATTTAATTGGAATATTTATTAAATATTTCTGGCAACATCAGTTCCGATTGTAAGTTGACGATTCAAAGAAAAACAATTGTCCAGTAACGACTGAACAATCGTCAAGTTCTGACTGACGAGTCCAATACAATCGAGAAGCATCAAGATGTTTTTACAATCGAATCATTCAAATAAAACATCTTGTAATTGTGCATCGCTAGTTCAGATGTTATGTTTTTGGGTTTAATAGTGTTTAGATTACCATTGTAATTCAGTATTAATGACTACTTTTAAATACGATTTAACACCAGTCTCATGTATCAAGTTGGTTTGATATCATACTGATCGTAAGTTGGTGTCGTATAATGTCATGTCAGCATGTGTTAAAATCCAGACAGGGCATTTTCAAAAAATAATTTGTATTAAACAAACAATTTTTTTATGACTTGAATGCATGTACGAAATTTATGATTTTGTTTCAGATGGTTTTGAGTAAATTTGCTAAATATCGAGACAGTGCTGTTACCGAAACCATAAAGAAACGTAAAGAGAACGAGGAAAGAGAAAGAAAGAGAAAAGAGCGTTTACAAGCGAAGGAAGAGGAACAAAAGGCACAACAGAGTAAACACGAAGATGCTAAAATTGTAGAGTTGTCTGAGGAAGAGGCGGAAAAGTTACAAAAGGAACTTGATGAGGTTGGTAAATTTCTTAATGTAGTAAAAATTAGATAATTTGGCAGAATTGAGATTTTGTTAATACAAATACAAAGAATTAAACCCGTTCTTAAATAGTATAGGTTGTAAATAGCAATATAGAAACTTATAGAGCTGTAAACAAGATTGGAAACTAAATCAACTTGATTTAATTTGAAAAATACTGCAGTTGTGGTATTTGTATATAATTTCCATCTTATCCCATTTTTATTTAACCATTCACTAATGGTAACACAAGATAATGTGCCTTCACGCACTTGGAGCAGTTTAATTGGGAAATATAAGATCCACAATAATTTGCATAGTTTTTACGATAATTTTGTTTGTTCAACTGTATAGATTTTGTCAGTTTTTCTCATTTACAAGGTGCTACCCTAAAGTTCAATTTGAATTCCGCTCACGAACCATTTGTAGTATGACTTGCTGCCGGTAGAGTGGGTGAACAGTATTCTTTGTGAATTAGTGTGACAACAGCTATGATGGTGAGAGACTGTGCTTCGTGCTTTGTATAACCTTATGTTTTAGTGTTGCAGTGATTTTTTAACGCATAAATGGCAGATTTTAAGGAAAAAAGAACCTGCATCAAATTTTGCTTCAATGTTTAAAAAATCTGCTGCAGAAACCCATTGTGGAAGCATTTGGTAACAATGCTATGAGTGAAAGTAAAACGTTTTTGTGGTACAAACGCTTCAAGGATGAACGGTGATGAGTGTTCAGAACGACCATCAACAAGCACAACACTGGAAAACGTTGCGAAAGTGCAAGAGGCTATTGCAGATTGTAGACGAACAATCCATGATGTTTGTGTATTGGTAGGAATGTCGTATAAATCCGTGCAGTGCATCGTATGAGACAGTTTGGGCATAAGATGCATTGCTGCAAAATTTGTATCAAGCCTACAGAGCAGTGACCAAAAGATTCGTGTAGTTGTCTGTACTGAATGAAAATTGTAGCAAGAGAATTGGAATTGGTCCAACTTCAATTCCAGTGTCATAACCAGTGATGAAACAGGTTTACGGTTATTACCCTGAAACTAAGCAGCGGTTGTCATAGTGAAAGTTGCCATCTTCACTGTGGCTAAAAAAAAGCACGTCACGTTAACAATAACATGAAGTTCATATTAATGATTTTGTTTGACATCAAAGGCATTATCCACAAGGGATTTGTTCCACTTGGTCGAACTATCAATGGAAAGTTTTATTGTGAAGTTTTGAAGCGGCTATGTTATAGCATTGTCATTTCCGTTCATTCAATCTATTTGCTTCTTTGGAGGCGTTTGCCAGTGTTGTTGATCATTTAGCACTACCCAGGGGACACGTACAGGTTAAAGTATGCTGCGGACGCGATCAACATTGTCCCCCAGCAGACTCACAGCAAAAATTTGTTAGTGAAATGAAGAAAAACCTACGAGACAAAGCTTATGATCCGTTTAATCTTTTTAAGGACAATAAGATGCTCCACGCAAAATAGCTGTAGCAAATTTCCGTCTGGAAACTGGTCACGATTGTCTTGCCAAGCATCTCCATAGGATGAGACTAATAACTTCTGACAAGTGCAAAATTTGTTCAAAAGATGTGTATGTTATTGACGAGGATCACTTACTGATCTGTTAGGGCCTGTATAGAGGGAAGCAGGGATGAAGGGACTTTCCTGGATTGTATTGGGAGGCAAGATCCAAAATTGTGTGAATCAAAAGGAGCCATTGGAAGAAGAAGAAGAAGATGTTATAGCATTAGGCACAAACGTTCTGCGGCGATGATAACCTTAACGGTTTTTTACCGGAAAAAAAAACCGTTCAGAACATGGGAGGAGAAGGGAGTTGGCCCACAGCACTCAGTGTTTTTGGAACAGTAGCACTGTGTAGTATGGTAATGTAGTGGATGCGTAGCGTGCGTGTTCGTTTTGTTATACATACTGCCGCCTACAAGGGCCCCCAAAAGCTGGGTCCACCACCACAGTTGCTGTGGGGCCTGAGCACACATTGCTAGTCATTCGGATTTTTTTGGCTTCCAAAAAACATAAAATTCATCCTCCATCCTCCATATTCGCCTGACCTTGCCCAGTGAGACTTTTCTGTTCCCCAAAATAAAGTTACAATTGAAAGGCCGTTGTTTTGATACTGTTGAGATCTAGGCAGAATGACAGGACATGCTTCAAACACTTTTGCATATTCCAGGGATGCATGGGATCATGTTATTTTGAAATTTGCCACAGTACTTTTAGAAATATTTTTCACCGTGTTTTTGTAATAACACTTTCCACACCTCATTTTCACTTCGGCACCATCTCCAGTTTGCTCCTTTACCTTTATGATCGTGTGTACTCGAGCATTACACTTTCTTTGTTTTACTTTTAAACTTTTTGTCTGAAAGGTTTTAAAATAAAGGATGAACTGAATTCTATCTAGCCATTTGGAATAGTACTTATTCCTCTTGACCAACAAGTAGCAAGATTAAATGGACTTAAGACTGTTAGAAGATGACTGAAAGTCACCCTTAAATTTTATAAATATTTAAGTTTATTTCTTGAAAAGAACTGTTAATTGTTGTCTTCAGTAAAAATTCAAATTTTTTTGACAAAAATTATTAATGTTGTTTAAAATCAATCATTTAATTTCTAATTATATGAAGTTAAAGAAGTATGGCGATTTAAAAAAAGAAATCTATAGTTAGATTTTGACAGATAGCTCATTTTCAGGTCCTTTGATTTTGTTTTTATTTGACTGTGTCTTTGATGTTCCTTTTTAGTCAAAAAGTTGTTAAAAAATGGATTTGTTCAAAATCAATTTTAAAATTTTTCATCAAAATTTTATTCATATTTTGACCAAAAAGTACCCAAACAAAGCTTATTGGTAAGGCTTAATTCATAAATTGAATTATGAGTGAGTCTGACTTAAAATGATTTATGAAACTTCATGATTTTCGGAAGTCAACAATTTTTGGTTTGCTTTTCGCTTGCCCAGTTCATGTCTGATCATTATGAATATTAGAGCAGTACTGGTTCAAACATTCATCTTAGTTTAAAACAAGATTATGGTAGTGGTGTTCTGCCTGTTTTTAGCCCAAGAATGGCCAAAAAGAATTTCCAAAAAGTAACAATATCAGTCGTTTTTTTATCTTACTTTTTTTTGAAAATCTGATTTTACCATAGTAATATGCGTTAACATTTTCATAAGTTTAACATTTTTAAAGTACATTTAAAAATATAAAAATTAATCTTTACCGCTGTTGGATTCATTTCTATATTTTAAATAAAATCAAAAAAATTACAGTCCTGTTACACAGATTGTAATGTTGATTACAAGGGTCAAAACAGATTTTCATAAAAGTTTAAATTTTTTTATTTATTTTTGATATATTTAAAATTAAATTACAAAACTAGATTGACTAAAGATTTTTACTTCTATCATAATCACAGTTGTAGGATTAACATTAACAAATTGGTCCCTTCACATTGGTCAGTTCATTATTTTTACTGAACCAAATCATGAGGTTTGGTTCTACTGAGATGGAAAACATAGTTTATAACGCTGTCAGTCATCTTCATGGTTTTATTAATATGAACTTGGAGACGTTGGTTATGCTTCAAAGCTACCTTCTTTATTTCCTCTTTCACCATATTCATGTTAAGATCACGTAAATCAATGTTACGGGTGTACCACGGATCCTTAACGATCCCACAAAGAACTTTATTTTGAAATTTTTGAATAATCTTCATATTTGATTCTTTTGTACAGCCCCAAATTTGAATTCCGTATGTACATACAGGCTTAAGTACTTGCTTATAAATTAACAGCTTGTTATAGACAGACAACTCCGAGTTTCTTCTGCGTAGAGCTGCCGGTATTTTATATTCAGTTCTTCATTCTTTTTCTTCACAGGATCATCCCAAGATACTTCGCTGTATTTACATAATAATGTTTTGTTGATTATTATCAAAGGTATTGGTATTAATTTTTTATTAGTGAAATTAATATAGGTTGATTTTCCTTCATTTATTTTAATTTGCAACATTTAGTCCATTCATTTACTCGATGCAGTTTATCAGTTGCAACGTCTAAAATAGTTTTCCAACAGCTAAAATAGCATTATCATAGGCAAAAGTTGCCATAATGGTACTGTTCATAAGGTACATCACGAGTAAACAGTAAATAAAGAGTTGGACCAAGGACACTTCCCTGGGGCATTCCTGCAGTTATTTTTTCTAATTCTGAAAATTTATTGTTATATCTAACTCGAAAGAATCTATCCGAAATATATGAGCTGAGTAGATACGATTAATGTTTTTCGCTGGCTGCTACATAATAATTTAAGAATCATTTGGACTGTTCCTTAGTCAATACGATTAATGTTTCTCACTGGCTGCTACATAATAATTCAAGAATCATTTGGACTGTTCCTTAGTCGATACGATTAATGTTTCTCGCTGGCTGCTACATAATAATTCAAGAATCATTTGGACTGTAACTCAGTCGATACGATTAATGTTTCTCGCTGGCTGCTACATAATAATTTAAGAATCATTTGGACTGTTCCACAGGCGATACGATTAATGTTTCTCGCTGGCTGCTACATAATAATTTAAGAATCATTTGGACTGTAACTCAGTCGATACGATTAATGTTTCTCGCTGGCTGCTACATAATAATGTAAGAATCATTTGGACTGTAACTCAGTCGATACGATTAATGTTTCTCACTGGCTGCTACATAATAATTTAAGAATCATTTGGACTGTTCCTCAGTCGATACGATTATGTTTCTCGCTGGCTGCTACATAATAATTTAAGAATCATTTGGACTGTTCCACAGGCGATATGATTAATGTTTCTCGCTGGCTGCTACATAATAATGTAAGAATCATTTGGACTGTAACTCAGTCGATACGATTAATGTTTCTCACTGGCTGCTACATAATAATTTAAGAATCATTTGGACTGTTCCTCAGTCGATACGATTATGTTTCTCGCTGGCTGCTACATAATAATTTAAGAATCATTTGGACTGTTCCACAGGCGATACGATTAATGTTTCTCGCTGGCTGCTACATAATAATTCGAGAATCATTTGGACTGTAACTCAGTCGATACGATTAATGTTTCTCACTGGCTGCTACATAATAATTCAAGAATCATTTGGACTGTTCCTTAGTCGATACGATTATGTTTCTCGCTGGCTGCTACATAATAATTCAAGAATCATTTGGACTGTTCCACAGCAGTGTTATTAAAAAAAACTGCAGTTCATTAGACCTACATCAAAATTAATAAAGGATTCAAAACTTGTATTATTTTTGGAACATGGGATTGATTCTATTTGGTTGGTTGAAATATGATTAGGAGAGGAGAAATGGGCGGTAATTTTCTACCCACTGTAATGTAAGAATTTGATATGAAATATTGTTCTAGCACTTCCCAAGCTTCGGCCAATACCAATTCTAGGAATCATAACAGGTTTCTTTTCCTTGTTTTGCACATTTGGCAATGGGATAAAATGTTCGACTATACAAAATTGAAGAAGGCCCTTGAAAAAACTAAAAAAAAATGTGCCAGAACAGGACAGTGAAAACTCTGTCAGTGAACTAATGAACCTGTTGAACTTTTAATTGACAATGCAAACATTCATGACTGGTGTAATGAAGATGTGCAAATGGAGCTTACTGGCGATGCAATTGCCTATATGGCAAATAATCCTCATGACGAAGAGGACGACGCTAACGAGATAATTCAGAAAATAAAATAATCGTGCTGTAGTGATTTGAGGTCATGCGGGTAACTTTTATTTTTCACCTTTTTCAAACTTCCTGTACTTTCAAAACTTTTATATTTGGTATTATTACTTTTTGGTAAGTAATAAAGCGATTTCGTGGAAAAATATGGAACAAAAACAAGTTAAGCTGCTAGATTATTTATTACCAATTAAAAATTAATATTAGTGTTGTAAGTTATTAATATTGAATTGATCCCAAATTAAAATTCTGTTTGTTACTTTGTTTTGTGGGAAACAGAAAAAACTAGACACGGCCACAAATTCAGACTCACGGGTCGATGTCGCAGAACCGCTGAAGAATGATTCTGTTAAAGAAGACAGCAAAAAGGACGAAGACGAAGAAGAAGAAGATCCTAAAGAAAAAGGCAAACTGAAACCAAATGCCGGGAACGGTTGCGATCTTCCCAACTATAGATGGACGCAGACTCTAGGTGATATTGAGGTAAGGCAGAATTATTGCTTATGGCTAATATTAAATGTAATTATTGAGGTAATATGTATTTATGAAATTATCGTTTTGGTCTGTTTTATAAAAGTTGTGGGTTCCGTGATATCATCTGCACTAAATTTACACTTTTAAAGAATTTTTTAAATTTTTGTTTGGCTTTAGAAGTAATATAGTTTGATGTTGTACTGACATCTTTAATAATTATTGAATATATTAAAATGAAAAATAGTTGTTTTTAGACTTCAGTAGCGTTTTGACATATTTGACTGTTGTCGATGAAAGTCAATAATAACTGGATTGGTGTTGAGTAACAGTGTTAGTTGATACCTGTAATTATTTTTGGGTATGCTTAGGTTTTAAGAGGCCAAAGGAAATGTTAGGTTAGGTTAGATGGAAGAGAACTTGTTTTTCCTCAGGCGTAATGACTGGCTTACCTAATGTCAACAGCTTTGTTATAGATTATGATCGCTGACATTATGTGTCTGATGAAATCGTAGTGTTTATAAAAGGGCTTGATGGTTGAGGCACCAGTCATTTTGCTGCGCCTCTTCTCCCCCCCCCCTAAGGCGTATAGAGTATGTGTGTGAGAGAGAGAATGCTTTTGCGGGAACGACACAATTTACACTATTTGTTTAGCCTGCAACAAAATTCTAAGAATAGGACTGTTTCTATTCTCGACCTTTATCTAAAAAGAGAACAAAAATTGTATTTAAGTGAGAGTGACTGTAGGTCAGCAGCTTAGAAAACTGCTACGAGCACCAGTGGGACAGAGAGAAAAAATGTGCGAGTGAGAGGTTATGTCCACTCTGTCACCATAGCTCCTCCCTTTTCTTTCACTATCGCTGAGTAGTAACAGTTTGTAGACTCGGTTTGGCAGACTGTTACTGAAACGTTGGAGGAAGCTAGAGGGGAATTCTCCTACATGCACAAGAAATTCTTGCGCAGGCCGTTTACTAAGTGGCTGGACTATAACAGCAGCATGACGGCATTGTATCCAGGTTCATAAAGCGTTGTAACTGAGCCTAAAATACACATACACTTAATATAGAATATTGGGGACATTATGAAAATAGTGCTATAACCGAGTTAGCTTTCTAACTGAGGGCATTATAATCAAGGTCGACTGTACAAAAATTGATTTTCTTTTTTATTTACTATCAGGGACTAACTCCTTTTCGGATAAGCTGATTTTTCGGGTTTAGTGAAATCACTTTTGAAATAAACAACAAAAAATAAATGTGCAACAGCAAGAAAAGTTAGTATGTTAGTTATTTGTTGTCCAGTATTACGGCCAAGTGTAAAAATATGTTCCTACGCCAAGTTATAATGTGACATATTGCTATATTTTGAAGAAGTGAGCAGTTGGAAGGGAAGGGAATTGGTGGGATATGCATTGATGACAAACAGTAGCGCTGCATTTTTTTTGTTTGTTGTTTACGTCCGACTATTGTGCACACTTGGGCTAATGCAGATGATGGGATGATTTATAGTGTATGAAAATGCCAAGCCCTGGCCGGGAATCGAACTCGGGTCCTCGGGGTGAAAGCCTGGTACGCTATCAACTAGGCCACCGAGGCGGCCAGTAGCACTGCAGACAATTACGACAAATCACTCTGACAATATTCAGTGTGCACCCCATTCAGAGGTTATGGCTGCTTTTGACATGACATACGTAGAGCAACACTCCGCCACTACATCAGCAGACATACTGTTTTTAAGTCGCTGGTATAAGATTGCATCTACAGTATTGTTTCATTATTATTTTTATCCGAAATATAGGTTATAATTAGCTTTTGTTCCAGTAAAATTGTTTTCCGTTTACCAATTTTTGGTTTCGGATTGGTGGGTTTTGGATTCATAGGACTTTGCTGTACATATAAACTAAACGAAATCAAGTAAAACATTTGCGTGCTGTTAAAAAGTTATTGTTCTGTGAAATTTGTACGGAAATTCAGGCTCAGATTATAGTTTTACATAAATCCGTCCAATAGTTATGGACGTGAAACTTCTTATCTTCATAGCCTAATTTTAATTAAAGTTAATTTTAATTGACCAAGAATATATATATCTCAATATATACGTGTATATGCAATCGCAAATTTTGTGACAAATAGTAATTAAATCAACAAGTGATCTCACAAGATAATAATGCAAAATACTTGGACATGACACTAGACACAAGACTGAGCTGGAATGTGCATGTCAAAAAGAAACATATGAAACTAAGGAAAATGCATTGGCCTCTTGGGCGACATTCTGAGTTGTCAG
>CM040185.1:96616831-96649331 GCA_022606455.1 Callitettix versicolor
GTTTAAATTCTTTGAAAGTAAAGACATGAATCTTTATGGTGATACTGTATTGTAATGTAGCAGCTGTATACAATGAACACGTAGGTGATTTTACTGCTATGGCTAAGACAAACAGTGCGTTTGATTCTCATGATTTTTGCCAAAATATTATTATTTTTCGTTAGTTTACGCCCGTATTGGAGCACTTTAATCAGTCCATACACTTCCAAGTCCAATATCGCTATTGAGAGACTAGCGTTTTTGCCTCTTCTGTTCCCTTTCTTCATCCTGTCCGATCTGGCTGCCCTTTGTTCATCAGTTATGGTATAGGTCTTTCGTTCAAATGTTGTTAGCTTGAATCGCAGATATTTATTCCTTAGAATCCTCTTCTCTGCTGTACCTTCAATTTGAGGCACCATCAAATTTAATTCTTCTAAATCACTCTGGATCTCTGAACCAATTATTCTGCAAATATTATTTATTAAGAAACGTAATTGTTTTCTCAATTCATTGTGGGTAATACACAACTCTTATTAACCGCCAGCAGATAATTGGGATTTGTGGTGCATTTTTCAGTAGATTCGATTCGATTTAAGCTCACGGCACACTTGGTCAATTGTGGAGGCGCATAAGGCACAATAGTATTAGGAACCATATTTCTAAAAAGATAATGATAACGCAAGTACTTACTGTCTATAAAGTAGATTGCTGCGATGAGGCCAATGAGGAACAAACCGCACATAGTCGTAACGACTGCAGTCAGCTGATGTTTTTGGCATGTTAAACAACAGTCTACAGTTGTAGGTTTACATTTCCTATGCGGTAATCCATTGACAACGGTAAAATGTGTTGACGAAGCTATTGATGCAGTGTCGAACTGTTTCTCATTTCGGTGAGGCTGGATTTGCGCCTGTTCTAAGCGGAGTGCTGCGAGATTGGCAGCAGTAAGAAGAAGTGATCCGGACGTTCCACTCTGGAATGTTAAAGTTTATTATTCGTTTGCGTGAATATTGCAACAGCTGGGATTTTTTATTTTTATTTTTAGGCTAAAAACACATTAAGGCTATTATCGCCTTCCTAAATGTAAGTGTGAGTGTAAAGTGTTAAAGTCGTAAGTATTGTAAGTGTGTGTGTTAGACTCGGATACTATGAGGGACGTCTAAATCGTCTCAGTAGGTGCAACTAGTCTTTGTGCAGCTAGTCTCGGTAGGTGCAAAAAGTATTTTTTCTTATCATGTCAGCGAGACATCTGCAGTTATTTTCTAATCTGATATTAAATGGTAGTTTACCTGAGTGCTGGATTTACTGGAAGGTATACTAGACGAAGGAGACAACCAGTCTGAAACTGTCTGTATTGAGCGATCGCCATGTCTGTCCGAATTACACGAACATGTTGTTGTATTTCTGCATAGCGCCGGTCGAGGTATGAACCATCCTCCGACTGCTGCTTCTAAACCGTGGTCATCGTCGATCTGTAAAATAAAGTAAAGAATTAAAATATGCGTCGAAATTGCAAAGTCCATGCACATTTTTTTTTTTGAAAATAAATGGTATAAAAAATTTTAGTCAGTTGTTTCCCATCAGAATTCAGTTTAAAATCAACTGAAAAAATATTTAAAAATTGCTCTCAGAATTTTCTCAAATTTTGATCGTAACTCAAAAATCATAACTCAAAAGAAAGTATAAAACCTTATTTCGGTTAGATTTGTTTTTAAACCTACTCGAATGGTTCTGAACGTAATGTCTTTTGTTTCAACTTTCCTGCACTGTCAAAATTTTAATGAATCGAATTTGAAACATTATACTGATTTTTCAGTTTAGCTCCTAAATTAGTTTTGTAGGGATATAGCACCCATACATTTTATATGGGAATTTATGGACATTTGAACAAACTGTGATTGAAATCGTTACCCATACTACGTTTGTACTTGTATGGGAGAATATAAAATAATCCTTGTTGGCATTTTTACTGTCAAAAAAAGGCAAATCATGCATAACATTTTTAAGGCAAATTGTGCATAACATTTGTAAAGTAAATCCTGCATCACATTTATAAGGCAAATGTGCATCACATTTATAAGGCAAATTGTGCATCACATTTATAAGGCAAATTGCATCACATTTATAAGGCAAATTGTGCATCACATTTATAAGGCAAATTGTGCATCACATTTATAAGGCAATTGTGCATCACATTTATAAGGCAAATTGTGCATCACATTTATAAGGCAAATTGTGCATCACATTTATAAGGCAAATTGTGCATCACATTTATAAGGCAAATTGTGCATCACATTTATAAGGCAAATCACATTTTTATAAGGTAATGTGCATCACATTTATGCATCACATTTATAATAAAGGCAAATCACATTTATAAGGCAAATTGTGCATCACATTTATAAGGCAAGTTGTGCACCACCGCAATTTTTTTCGGTGTGGACCTTTAAACAAAACATTATTAAATGGAGAGAAGGGCATTAGAGAGACAGTATTAATAATATATAGATATTTCAGTGTATAATTAATGATACCATTTATAACGACTAAATATAAATCTGTTTAATTTATTTTTAAACTGTTATAAGCCAGTTCATTCATTTGGATGCCGTTTAAGATATCTTGAAAACACAAACACACCATTCAACAGAAAAACAAATTTAGCTGGGTATTATGGCAGGCCTGTTCGTTAGATAATCACGAGTAGCACATGTGAGTTTTTTTAATTTTGTTAACATTCTTGTGTTCTCAATTTCTGTTTGATATGATAAGAAATTCTACGCTGAGATTGATTTGGGCAATATGTTCAACCGTTTTCAAAATGACGGACATTTGAATTCTGAAAATATTTTTTTTATCTTGCATTTCACTAAATTAGATTCCTTTAATTTAAAGAGTGTTACAGTTCATGGTTTGTTTTTGTGTTTTCAAATAAATAAGGAAATAACTAAAAGTACTAATTTATGTGTACGAGAAAAAAGTTATGAATTTTTATTGTAAAGTATAAAAATGCGTGGTTATTATTGTTATTTTTGCATTAAAGCTAGTTAAAGGAGGACAGGGAATTGGCTTTAACAACAGTGGAGTAGCTTACGCAGAAACTCTAGCTCGAATGTATGTGCTTGCTTATTAATGTCCATTTATGAGAGAGTGGGCCAATTGTTAAGCTAACTTTTTTCACGATAATCATTTCAGGGAGACCAGTCTGTGCTGCAGATTTTTCAAAAAAGAGATCAAAAGTGAATCTTTAAAGTATGTTTTCTTAAAAAAGGGTATCTTTGATTACTAATATGTTGTATTTATTCCGTCAATTTGGTTATGTAATTGATGCAATTCCATCTTAAGTAATTTTTGCAAAATTGAGGAACAGTCTTTTGGGCATTTTGAAAAAGCTGGAAATGTACAAACAATTAAAATTAACAAAAACTACTTTACGTAATATAAAATTTGAGGTTTTTGCAAGTACAATTTTTTTTTTTTTGTTAACGTCCGACTATTGTGCACACTTGGGCTAATGCAGACGATGGGATGATTTATAGCGTATGAAAATGCCAAGCCCTTGCCGGGAATCGAACCCGGGTCCTCGGGATGAAAGCCTAGTACGCTATCCACTAGGCTACCGAGGCGGCTCATTTTTTGCAAATACAAGAAACTGTTAAAATCTGTTCGTCTTTGACCTGAGGGTTCGATGGTTGTTCAGTATGCTACGTCTGAACTGTGCACCTCAAGGTTGTGGGTTCGAGACGCAGTTACTTCTGTTGTTTTACTCTTTCCATTGATCCCTCGTCCTCTTTTAGTGCCAAAGCATGGCCGTCAAGCAAAAGTAAAAGCTTCAATTTAGTACAGCAAACACGATTGCCTTGTGCAGCGTTCAAAGTGTCATTAGTTTATTATTAAAATTAAGGAAACACTGAGAATATCGGGAATAAAATTTCTTCGGTTTGTTTTTTAAATTGTAATTTTTTCTGATTTATTATTGTCTCTCCGACGGCAGTGTTGTTATTCAACTGTTAATCACTATAATTAGTGTTAAGCAATTAATCCGAGGGAGGATACAGGAGGCCTTGGAGCCGAGAGGAAAGTTATGACACTATTGTGCAATCATAAGTATATTGCTTATTTGCTTTATATGTTTATAGGTTGCTTGTACCGACAATGTAACTAATAGTTATCCGATAATTAACAGGACGTTACGGTAAACGGTTTAATAGTTATCCGATAATTAACAGGACGTTATTGTACGGTTTCTTGTGTCAACAAAATTATTTACTTTGAAGGTGAAAGAAATTAATGTTGTTGTCCGGAGATGGTTACAGGATGTGGAATGGAAAACAGATCAATCAATATGTGTGTTTGTGGTAAGGTAAATGGCGCGAAGAAGTTGAACACATTAAAACGTTAAATACGGTTCGTAAGATGCTGACGAAAAAACGGAGAATGAGATTGCTTAATCAAATTCAGGTATGAATTTGATTCTTAGCTATGGTATGATTTGTTAATTATTCTTCAGGTATGAAGAATGATAAACGTTATCAGTGTGCCGATTTTGGAAATTTATGGAAATAAACTGCGAGTTTTACTGTTCTTTGACCTAGTTGAAGTTTCCAGATATCTAGATATTAAAAAGCTAGAATCAGATGTTTTGTTTGTACGTACATAAACAGTTTCCAGTTATGTAAAATCAAACTGTAATATAAGTAATACAGGTCAGTAATTATTTCCAAAGCAGTGAAAGTATTTAAATCAAGAGTTTAATCGAAAGTGGTTTATCATTAAATGTTAATGCGGAGAGAAAAACCTGTTGTATCTTTTCCTTACAAATTATTGTAACAATGATAACTTCACAATAAAATGGCCTAACATATGGCTTTAAAACATATACTTAGGTGATTGTTCTCGTCTTTTTAAATTGGTATCACCTGTTCACGAGTGTTTTTTCTTTAAGAGTTATGAAGCTGACTTGCTGTTGTCTACAATAACACGACACAAACGTAACGCTTGTAACGTATAATTTTAAGTGTTCATTTTGAAACATAAGGTATTTGATATCCAAACCTAACAGTTTGAATCGTGTTCTACTTGTACCTACACTGCAAAAAGTCTAGCGACTTAAAATTGTCTGCAATGTTTTGAAAACACGCTAATACTATCTAAAATATCGAAAAATCCTGAAAACCTGTTTTTTCTTTCGATGCAAAAAGCTTTATAAATACTTAGAGATATTTAACGACCAATAATGTCGAAATGAGAGATGTGGGGTATGAAAAATATCTTTACCCTTAAGATTTTACCCTTAAATATTTTTTGTCTTCAAACAATATATTTTTCCTGGTTCAGGCTGATGTATTGACCATTTTCACAAAATTTTTTAACGATTGGTCACACCGTTTAAGAGGTGGATTACAGACGGATGTGTGCGAATTTATAAGGTTCCTTGATTTTTATCTGCACATTCTAAAAAGTTGTAATAATTCACGAATGCAATCAATCGATATTTTGTGGTTTAGATACGACGACATCACAACTCTCTTAGCTCATGTATATGTATCAGAAACAGCCTTGTCGCTGATGCACTCGATCAGTTTAGTCTTCAAGGTTTAAACAGTCACAACCCTTATTCGCCCTTCATGTGTCGAACAAAGGGCACTCGTTACAGTAGTCTAATGAATTATTTATTTATGATTAACTGGAATTGGAGATTGTTTTAAAAATGATCTGTTGTGAATAACTCTGCCGTAATAATTGTAATGCGAATTAACATCAAAATGAATTATTAACGTCAAAGTAAAACTTTTGATTTGAACCAGTAAATTATTTTGTTGTGTTTGTTTTAGTAAAATGTTGTAATGCGGAGCGGAGTCAAGTGGTCTTGTTGGGTTCCTTTTCGCTTTCAGTGGCCGCATTTACATTAAAAGCAATATGTAAAATTTTGAATGTGTATGTAGTCCGTTCCGCTCAGAGCGACTCCGCTCCATTTTTGGTGGCCACCTGGTCTAACATTGTATGAACTTTTGGACTAGCTATTGCACAAAGATACAAATCGATTTTGGTAATAGCTTGATGAAATTTGTTTTACTATGGTTAATGATGTTACTTTGAAACCTACTAGAAAAATCCAAAAACCTGTAATTTTTGGGCAAAAACAAATGTAGCCCAAAATAATGAATCTGCGGTGATACTAACCTAATTCGGATAGAATTCATTTCGTCCGTTTTTGCTTACTTGCTGAAAAACAAAACTGCTTTTAGATTCGATTTGATTTGCATGTAAAAAATAACTAATTCGAAATTTAAATGAATAACTAATTCATATTAAAACATTTCGTTTGGGAAAATTCTCTTACAAAAATACTAAAAATAACATTTACGCTAAACTTTTTATAGAGCGAATACGGGGAGTCTGTGAAACCCGTTTCCATTTATGTAAGTGGTGTTCTAATTCAATCTAAATTAGGTTAAATTCTTTTTATATTCTTCTTCTTTTCTGCTAGGATTATTGTCACTATGTTGAGTATAATGATCTGCCTTCCCTAGTTTCATCAATTCTACTTTCGTTGACGCGTTTCGGAGAACCTCCATCTTCAAAAACTATATATACTGGTCACCAATATTATGGCCCGTCCTATTTATAATTTTCTATCTCCACCTTGTACCCCTCCTCTATTCAACACGTGTACATTAAACCTGACATGCTCGCTTCTGATTGGCTCCTTTCAAATTTTCTCTTCAACTGTCCCTCCTGTTAATTTTTGAAAATTTTTAGATTTTTAAACGTAATATCTGCTTTTAAATTAAAGGGAGATAGAAAATTATAAATAGGACGGGCCATAATATTTTTGACCAGTATAGATATAGTTTTTGAAGATGGAGGTTCTCCGAAACGCGTCAACAAAAGTAGAATTGACGAAGCTAGGGAAGGCAGATCATTATATTCAACATAGTAAATTAGGTTATTTTAAAAATAACTTTTATTACTGGACACTTGAGATTTGTATAATTAAATCATAATAAATGTTAAATTTAATTCCAACCTGCACACTTATCGGAAAGGCTTTCTAACCTTGCTTGTCCCGTTAACATTAATGTCCGAGCTCATTACAGTTGTTTATTAGCGTTATAAATAAATAAGTATATATTTGCCGCCGATAAATAAACAATTATTTTGAATTTATTGTGATTTGTCGTATGAACTTTATACTCGCAGTCATTAATTATTTAAAGCGAATACCGTCGGTTATTAAGGAACACCGGTTAATCTGTGTTTAGTGGCATTCTTTGTAGCTTTACCGTGCTATTTTTTATCAAGGCTGAGTGTATGTGATTTAACTACAGGGGTGTATATATCTTGCATAACCTACGCCCTGATTTCTTAACGCGATGAAATGAAAACGGCCCGCGATGCGTTGTTGGGTAAAAAGCCGCCTCGGTGGCCTAGTTGATAGCGTACTGGGCTTTCACCCCGAGGACCCGGGTTCGATTCCCGGCCAGGGTTTTAGCATTTTTCATACGCTATAAATCATCCCATCGTCTGCATTAGCCCAAGGGTGCACAATAGTCGGATGCTAAAAAAAAATCCTTTGGGAAAATGTAAAATACAGGTCGGAAGTTAGTAAAATAATAATCTGGACGATCAGCTGTCTCGCTGACGTGATAGAAGCGGATTTACAAAAGTATTTTTCTTTTTCTTACCCTTTCGAATTTTCGTGAAGTTATTTCCTTCATTATAAATAGGCCTTTATTTTATTTTTCAATATCGTGCCAACTAGCTGAATTATAGTTCGTCAAACATATACTTGCTTCACACCTTTCTCTAACTCACGCAAAACTCTTTAAGTTTTACACGTAACGATAAAATTTTCCGTTTAAACGCTCTTATACCGTATTGTATTATTTGTTTTTGTTTTAAGGCGAAAAGCACATTGAGGCTATCATCGCCTCCCTAAATGTAAGTGTGAGTGTAAAGTGTTAAAGTCGTAAGTGTAGTGTTGTAAGTGTAAGTGTGTGTAAGATTTTTTAACCGGATTCTGACATTGCAAAACGATTTTGCGCTAAAACTTACTGTTTGTGGAAACTTTAACATAAGACACTTATCTGTCATAGGCAAAATGGCATCGCGGATGCGCATGCGCGGCATCACAAATCAGACAATATTTTGTATATTTTACGAAGCTAATTTATTAATCACGAATAGAAAATCCCATTACAAATGTCACTTTTGTGCATAACGTGCTTATAATAGTTTCAATATTTACTTAAAAGTCATTAAATGTATAGGTTATGTGGCCCTACTGACAGTCCCCTATCCCTGCCCGTCGTACAAGCCGGGACAAGCATTTCGAATACCAAACACATGTTTTTACTGTTTTTACAAAATATTTGTGATTTCTCCTTCCATCGTGCATTTATCTATTGTTAATACGGACGTAATAAAATACGAAGTACAATTAAATTGTCAAAATACATTTAGAGGTTATTGTGGACTTCGTGTTTTAATTCATTAAAGAAAAAGCACAAGATTACATTCTTACATCAAATATCGTTTACAACGAAGTATTGTAATGCCCTGTAAAAATTTCCATCTGTATTGAAATGTATTACTACAATGACTGATACATTTGTGATTATTATTTCAAACCGATCGCTTTTCGATTTATTTTTTTAAACATGTTTTCCCTTCCTTCCAACTACCGCCCTCACCCCCACGACTACTCTTATTCAAAAGGCTGTGTTTACTTAATTTCGCACTGGCTCTGGTTTTTTTTTTATTTAATGTGAAAATTTGCTATTTTTTGAACGCCATTTATTATTTCCAATTTTCTGTTTAGGCACTTCGTGAAGCCACAGTAATTTTTCCGAAACGCGCGGTAAGTGTTCGAGTTCGTCCCACCGGTTAACGTCTTCCGAAGGCAATAAAGTAGCGTATCGCCGAGGCGGTGTGACGTCACTCGCCGCATTTCCTGGTGAACGGCCAAGGAGATGCGAGGATCCCCGAGTGGATCGTTATCTTTTTTACGTAGGGATTGTTTAGTTATCTCTGGGTCTGGAGTCTCGAGGTCGTCGGCGGGTAATCGATTAGTGCCTAACAGTGTCGAATTTACACGGTTTCCGGTCAAGGGAACAGGAAACTAGACGCCGGTGCCGGTCGGGTCGGTGAAAGTTACGTCAGAAAGGCCGAGAATGCGCGGTAAAACTTGTGGAGTGCACGATGCGCGTGAATACCAAAATACAAAATTGAGGTTAAGTCCGATATGCAGAATAAATAGCAGTTAAGAACACTGAATAATGCCCATTGATAAAATACTTTGTGGAGCGCCATCATGGTAAGACTCGGACCCGGGTCCTTTGAAACTAGTAGTGCCGATACCAAACTCTAAAATACTTTTTGAGAAGTTTGTTAAGATGTATAATAATCGCTCCCACGCAGCTGTCTCGCTGACGTGATAGAAGCAATTTTCCAAAAGTATTTTTCTTTATCTTACCCTTTTCAAGTTCTGATTTCACCATCCCTATATGTATTTTAAAAATTTTGAAACACCAAATTACATCGAGTATACGAAAATGAACCCTGACCGCCGTCAGATTGAATTTCTTAATTTCAACGGATTTTGAAAATTCGCAACGCTGTTTTATGCAGTTTTCAACGATGGTGAAATTGGATTTTAATTTTTTTTTTGATGTTTAAAGTCCGACTATTGTGCACACTTGGCCGCCTCGGTGGCCTAGTTGATAGTGTACTGGGCTTTCACCCCGAAGACCCGGGTTCGATTCCCGGCCAGGGCTTGGCATTTTTCGTACGCTATAAATCACCCCATCGTCTGCATTAGCCCAAGTGTGCACAATAGTCGGACGTTAAAAAAAAAAAAATAAAAATAAAAAAAAATTGTGCACACTTGGGCTAGTGCAGACGATGGGATGATTTATAGCGTATGAAAATGCCAAGCCCTGGCCGGGAATTGAACCTGGGTCCTCGGGGTACGCTATCCACTAGGCCACCGAGGCGGCTCGCGGATTTTCAAATAAAGTTATGACAAAAAAGTTACGATTTCTTAAAGAGTTTTCATGGCCGCCATTTTGAAATTTTTTAACTAATTTCGCCGGTTAACGGAATGTCGAATTTCGCCAACCGTATTTGACAGTTAAGTATTTGTCATTGTTGAAATTCAGCAGAAACATTAATAAATGTTTATACTGTAACGTACTTGAACAGCATTGTTGTGGTGTAAAAATTTACAAATATCCTCAAAGTAGTTATTGGTAGAAAAAGCGCGAAAATCGATGTTTTTGGTTAAATTTCTTGAAATATAAAATCGACGTTTGAAAATATATTAATGGTATTAACATAGATTTCTAGGCAAAAGAAGACGATTTATTTGATGTATATATATATGGCCGCATCGGTGGCCTAGTTAATTGCGTACTGGGCTTTCACCCCCGAGGACCCGGGTTCAATTCCCGGCCAGGGCTTGGCATTTTCATACGCTATAAATCATCCCATCGTCTGCATTAGCCCAAGCGTGCGCAATAGTCGGACGTTAAACACACACAAAAAAGATGTATTTAAAATTTTTGTACTACAACAATTTGGAACGTTATAACGTCCTAAAGTCAGGTATTTTCTGAAAAAGTCAGGTATTTTTTTAGGACGTATGTTAGGGGCACTAGGTTCTTTGCTTTTAAAAGTGTACGTTTGTTACATAGTATTAAAAACAGTAATTTGCCATTGGAAAGATGTATGGCAATGTAAAGTTTCAATTTACAGCATAATCAGGGAAGTGTGTCGAAGTGTTTCGATGTAAACACAGATTGGCAATCAACGCACGTACACATGCACGCGCTCGCAATCGGCTAATTGATAGCTTGGCTCTTGCAAGCCTTGAAACCGTTCAGTTTCCGAAGTCCGTTGGTGATTAATGATTACGGCTTTGTATTCGCGGTGTTTCTTAAACGCGGTGGAATTAATCGCTTCACGCAGCTGTCGTGCGGACACAAAGAAGTTCGCCCAATCAGTTATTTCCTAAAAAAATGTCGACTCGTCAAAGTGTAGAAAACACTGTTTTATCAAAATCGTTTGGTCAGATTTTGTGGTGATAAATATTTCACGTTTGTGTAGCAATAAGAACATTAGAGCGGAGTTGCGATGAGCGCAGCGAACTGCGCATTCAAAACCTAACCTTTTTTTTTTTGGTGTTTAACGTCCGACTATTGTACACACTTGGGCTAATGCAGACGATGGGATGATTTATAGCGTATGAAAATGCCAAGCTCTGGCCGGGAATCGAACCCGAGTCTTCGAGGTGAAAGCTTCGAGAGGAAGACGGAGCTTAGGCCACTGAAGCTTAACGGAGCTGAGCCGAGTCAAGCGGTGTCACTGGGCTCGGCTCCGCGCAGCTTTGTCTCTGTCTTGGTTCGGTTTTCAAGCTGACTTAGTTTCCACACGACGTTGACCACGCCTCCTGACTTATTGTTTCTCGTTACTTAGGGTTTTAAACATAATGGTTCCTAGAATTCGTTAAAAAGCCGTCTCGGTGGCCTAGTTAATAGCGTACTGGGCTTTCACCCCGAGGACCCGGGTTCGATTCCCGGCCAGGGCTTAGCATTTTCATACGCTATAAATCATCCCATCGTCCGCATTAGCCCAAGTGTGCACAATAGTCGGACGTTAAGTGCACACAAAAAAAAGCGTTAAAGTAGGCATAAATATTATATTTAAAAGAAACAAACGCGTTCTTTAAACTGACTGAAATCTGCTTTTGTTTGCCGCTCGGTCTTAAATTATATGACTACAAAATTTTGCGAAATCTGATTAACCGATTTTGTGAAATTAAGTTGATTTTTGATTTTCGGTTTTCCCCGAACCGGTTTTTTTCATGGAAAGTAGCGACCCAAACTTTGGAGAAAATTTGATTTTTTTGGCGAAAATAAGGCTTTAAGACTTTTTTAAATGATCCAAAAATTCGGGTAAACCAGACCTAACTTGCCAGATTCAATAACCGATGAAATTATGCTCCAGTTTATATTATATAATTAAGCAATCTACATCATTACGTTAGACAGTTATATAATATAAACTGTCACTATGTTGAGTATAATGATCTGCCTTCCCTAGCTTCCGTCAATTCTACTTTTGTTGACGCGTTTCGGAGAACCTCCATCTTCAATAAACTATATATATATACTCTCTCTCTCTCTCTCTCTATCTCCATATATATATATATATATATATATATATATATATATATATATATATATATATATAGAGAGAGAGAGAGAGAGAGAGAGAGATTATCTATCTATCTCTATCTATCTATCTATCTATCTATATATATATATATATATATATATATATATATATATATATATATATATATATATATATATATATATATATATATATAGATATAGTTTTTGAGTATAGAGTTCTCCGAAACGCTTCAACAAGATGTAGAATTGTTTCAGAATCAGATCATTATACTCAACATAGTGACAATAATCCTAGAAGAAAAGAAGAAGAATATAAAAAGAATTTCAATATAAACTGTCTGCACGTATGTTACTAATTTTATGCTTAACCTCTATTTTCATTTAAACAATTTGTAATTAGTCCTTTTCATCAGAAATTTACAAGCGTAGTAAACGACAATGAGCAATGAGCAGTTAGCGCACTTTCTGTTCTATACTGTTCCTCTAAACTGTGAATTAATCACTGTTACTTTTCACTGCTCGGGGCATTCACTGCTAACAGGGAAACGCTCCGCAGTGAAAACAAGTTCCCAACGTAGATACGAACGCCAGTGTTTCAGTATCTCGACAGTGTTATCAGACAGTGTACCATTACGTGCCCGAAGCCTTATCAATAGCCTTGTTGGGCTGACCTTGGCCGCAGAGATCAGCGCGACTTATCTGCAGCCTGCTGGCCGGTCTATTGTGCTGAGGAACATTGCAGGCCAGCGACAGACGGACAACGAAGATATCTTGGCCGTGCTGTAGATACTGGGCGAACAAAAACTGTCAGCGGCTGCGTTTTCTTGCGAACAATGGGTTTTTTTTACTTCATTGCAATATTAAGTGTTAAAAAAGAAATTAAAAAAATTGGTTTTGAAGATTTTGAGCAAATTTAGTTGAGAAACAAAAATATGGTGGCGGTATCCCTTGAAAAATCTGGTTTCATAGTTACAAAAAAAAAAAACCTAAAACCAATTTTGTTCAATTGGTCCTTTTTGAAGGTATAACTGAAGTCGTGTGACAGATTTGAAATGAACGGAATTTAGGGTTCGCGAGAAAAACACAAAATAAATCCTGACCGCCTTATGGTTTTTTTCTGATTTCAGTTGAGTATTATTTTGTTTATAAATCTATTTCGATCAGATTTAGCTGAAATATAGCCTTTTAACTTGAACAAAACATTGATATTTGCATTGTACATATGGATTTGCCCAAAAAATCTGGGGGAAAAAGTAGAAAATCATCCCGAAATATTTTGGTCATAGAGATACATTACACTAGAAAAATGAGCTGTTGGCAGTAGCTATCATGGTAAGAACTAGAGACCTTGAAATGAGCACCGACCCCGACCTTCTAGATCGCACTTTTTAAGTCATAAAAATGTGTGTGTGTGTACGTTCGCAATTTCGGTCCGATTTAATTCAAACGGCGCAAAAATCGATTATGGTAATAGTTTGGACAAGTTGTTAACCAGCAAAATTCGTTCAGCAGTTTCAAAATGGCAACCATTTCGAATCTATAGAAATTCGTATTTTTTGTCTTAATTTACGAAAATCTAATTTCAGTCGTTAAAAAATTCATGATTTAACGGTTTGAATTTTCAGAATCCGTTGGTATTGAGAAAAGTTCTATAATTTCTACTATAGGGTTCTGCCTCCCGCGGCGTTAGGTTTTGAATCGGATTTTTTTTTTTTTGAGGAAATAATTTTAATATTTTGGACTAATAAGGTATTTTTATGAAAGTATAAAAGCATAAAAATTTATTAAGAATAACTGGTGGAAAAAACGTATTAATGAGCTTAATGCAGTTTTACGGATTTGTGTGTGTGTGTGTGTGTGTGTGTGTGTGTGTGTGTGTGTGTGTGTGTGTGTGTGTGTGTGTGTGTGTGTGTGTGTGTGTGTGTGTGTGTGTGTGTGTGTGTGTGTGTGTGTGGTGTGTGTGTATGTTGTTTGTCTGGTGTGTGTGAGTGTGTGTGTGTGTGTGTGTGTGTGTGTGTGTGTGTGTGTGTGTGTGTGTGTGTGTGTGTGTGTGTGTGTGTGTGTGGGGTGGGTGTGTGTGTGTGTGTGTGTGTGTGTGTGTGTGTGTATGTATGTGTGTGTGTGTGTGTGTGTGTGTGTGTGTGTGTGTGTGTGTGTGTGTGTGTGTGTGTGTGTGTGTGTGTGTGTGTGTGTGTGTGTGTGTGTGTGTGTGTGTGTGTGTGTGTGTGTGTGTGTGTGTGTGTGTGTGTGTGTGTGTGTGTGTATGTGTATGTGGGGTGGTGTGTGTGTGTGTGTGTGGCGTGTGTGTGCGCGCGCGCGTCTGTTAGCACGCGTACGTTCGCAAGTTTGGCTTGATTTAATTCAAACTTGGCACTAAAATCCATTACTGTAACATCTTGGACAAATTTATTAACCAGCAAAATTCGTTAAACAGTTTCAAAATGGCGACCATTTCGAATATTTAGAAATTAGTTTATTTAGACGCGGGTGCTTGTAACAGCTGTTCCGACTGTATCTTTTAAGAAAAATCACAGCTACTAATGTCAGTTACTGACCTTCCTGTTAAGGTTGCGTTTGATCGATACGACGCAATGATCAACTCGTGTTTGCAAAAAGCGCGCGGTTCCCACAAGAAAGTAACTCGTACACGCTGCCTTGACCCGATAATTTCAGATGCAATTTTTCTAACGTTACCCAATATTTCTTGGCAACGATAACATCTGCTTTGTCGGTGAGGCTGCGCTACGCGCTGCTGAGTATGCCGTTCAATTAGTCAATGAAAGTAACGTGCAAAAGCACGGTAGCGTCTGACAGCTGAAGGTCCTGCAAGACTTAGGCCGATTTATCATGTCCTGCCGGTGTTGGGAAACTAAAAGAGTGAAACAGCTGATAGGATGTCATTGTGTCACGGGCTCGGCAAGGAGAAGATGAAGTCAGGTTTGGTAGTATTAGGCGCCTTATACACTAAAGCCGAGCCGAGCAAAATCTACGATGCGTTCGCACTAGAGATGATACTACCTGTGAAATATTGTTATATTAGAAAACTGCTATTGCTACTTCTCAATATCTGTTAAATTAAACTGTGAATAACTGTGAAGTGTGAAATAATGTCTTGGCTAATCTGTTATGTAGATATTGCTTCTTCATATAGGCAGCCGCCTCGGTGGCCTAGTTGATAGCGTACTGGGCTTTCACCTCGAGAACCCGGGTTCGATTCCCGGCCAGGGCGTATTTTTATACGTTATAAATCATCCCATCGTCTGCATTAGCCCAAATGTGCACAATAGCCGGACGTTAAAAAAAAATAGGCTAATATAAACCATAAAAAAACAAACAAACAAATCAGGTATTTTATCTACACAAGTACACAATTCTTCTACACAACACTACTTGTGCAAAAAACAAAAAACATTCGCTATACCAAATAAATAATACCAACAACAAGGTAAATCTGGCGGGAAACAACTGTGCGCGCGCAGTTAGCAATATCAAAAATCCAGTTATAATGTAGGTTATTGTCAAAAAAATTTAATGTTGACCTGACTTTCCTCATATGAAAAAATCATGATAAAAAATTACTGTTGGGTAGGAAATCGGAAAAGAGATCCTGACGTCGTCAGGGGTTTCCTTTCAAAATCGATACGCTGACTTCGTTTATGATTCCTCATACAAGAGCGGAATTTTTGCTAAACCTAATTTAAAAAAAAACAAATTTTTAAAAAAAATTTTTTTATTATTTTTTAGCGTATGAAAATGCCAAGCCCTGGCCGGGAATTAACCGGGTCCTCGGGGTTTTTTTTATTGTTTAATTGTGCACACGTGGGCTAATGCAGACGATGGGATGATTTATAGCGTATGAAAATGCCAAGCCCTGGCCGGGAATCGAACCCGTGTCCTCGGGGTGAAAGCCTAGTACGCTATCAACTAGGCCACCGAGGCGGCTAGAAAAAATTTTAAAAAATGCGCAATTTTTATACCATAAATGCTTTTACTAAGCATACCGTACCGACTTCTAGATCCAGCTGTATGTAAACAATTAACGCCGCTAATGAAACGTTTGCCAAGTGTTGGCGAACGTTGCGACACAGTTGCGTAAAACGCCGACCGATAATCTCTATTAGCAAACGTTATGCATAATTCGGGCCTGGGATTCACGCGGTCACCTCAAGCTGCCGTTAGAAAGTTGTCCGCTGATTGGATGCGATATTGAGTAAATAAGCGACGGACGGACGGTCTGTCAAACGTAATCTGTGAAAATATTGCGCAAATATTGTTTTAACGTGCGAATTTATTTAGTAGCCGACAATATATACGGTAGTACAACCGCTGCTTACGAAAGCGTTAAAAAAACTGAAAGGCGTAATTTCCTTAAAATCGGTCAAATCTGTACGTTTTTGTGATTTTAAAAAGTCAAGATTGTCGACTGTTTTTTGTTTTTCGTTTAATCCCGCAGGAGTGCAGACTATCTCGATAGTGTATAGTTTTTGAAGATGGAGGTTCTCCGAAACGCGTCAACGAAAGTAGAATTGCCGAAACTAGGGAAGGCAGATTATACTGAACATTATCCCGTGTAAATAGAACCATTTGAAATCTGTCAATTGATTGTTTTGATAACAGGCAAACGGTAAATGGTGCAAAACCCGGTTTTAACACCTCTGAAACTTCTCTAACGAGGTGAACGTTTTAAAAAGGAGAAAATCAGGCGTGGTTAATTACCGTAATTAATTTAATTGACGGCAAACAATACTCAAATTAATTTTGAATCAACAATCCACGTGGGAAATTGGAACATGAGAGCGGATCGGTATCACAGCTGACATTCTTGTACGGAAACTGTGTGAGCAGTGCGTGTGTTCGAGGCGGATTCAAGGTGAAACGTGTAAATAGACACCAACAAATTTGCCCAGATCGTGTGCGCAGATTTACAAGGAAGGGTAAAAAAGTTCCCGGGTTAGGTCAGTGAAAATTTATCGAAAGGACGTATAATATCTTAACCGTATTTCCCTCGTGTACACACTTTACAGGTCGTACTATTGTTGGAAACACTCCTGAAAGCCATTTTTTGCAATTTCGTTTAGCCGCTTCGTCACATTTTCCATCCCTTATTGCGAACAGCAAAACGATGTCCCTTCAGTGTCATTTTCAGTAGAGGAAACAGGTAAAAATCCAGCGGTGCAAGATCGGGAGAATAGGTAGGGTATTCCAGGGTGCTGTCGTGCTTGGCAGTATTTTGTCCACCCAGAGTCGATGTGACGGGGTATTTTCGTGCAACAATAACCATTTCCAGGTCGTTTTCATCTAACTGTACCTCGTATTTTTGTTTTGTTATTTTAAGGCGAAAAGCACATTGAGGCTTACAAACCCCATTGCTGTACTCAGACTAAATTGGCATCGGGAGTATCTGTTAATATGTACATAGATCTCTGTGACCTCAAAAATTACGAATTCGACACTAATATCCGTCAATTTTTACATTAACATTTTCTTTTTTGGGACACTGTGATAGTGTTATCCTTACAGTGAAGCAATATGTTCTTAGCTAGTAATTTGTGTTTTTTGCAGTAGTCCTATTATTAATTTTTTATATTTTTAAAATTTTTTTATCAATTTTATATATTTATATTATTATTATTATTATTATTATTATTATCTGCGTATAAACCCTGTTGGATCACGCAAAGCACTCCGACTCATGTCTTACTCCTTCTAATCCTTCACACCTCCCTCATCCTGTTCCCATGGATCCTCTTACGCTCCTCCGTCCATTTTACCCCTGCTGTCTTTGGGATTTCATTCTCTGGGACCTTCCAACCGAGCATCTTTCTCCTGTATGCGTTCCTGTCTTCAACGTCTGTTGAGTCTATTTCTGCGTCATGTAGGTCTATTCTGACTTGTACGATCCACGACGTTGTATTATATATATATATATATATATATATATATATATATATATATATATATATATATATATATATATATATATAGTTTATATTCTTGTTAACTAGTTTTAGAAAATTTATCGTTCTTCATAATATCTATTTTCTTTGATTAGGGCTACTTTACCTTTGATTTGATGTATTCTTGTTAGAAATGTTATCTAGTTTGTAAGTAGTGTTAGGTTTTATCGTCCTTTTAGTTTTTTTTTGTTTCTCTAGTAGTAGTGTTTAGGCGATAATAGCCTTAATGTGCTTTCGCCTTTATATATATAGTCCAGGTTTAGGTTAAAGTGGTCATAATGTTGAAATTCTTTTTATATTCTTCTTTTATGCTAGGATTATTATCACTGTGTTCAGTATAATGATCTGCCTTCCCTAGCTTCGTCAATTCTACTTTCGTTGACGCGTTTCGGAGATCCTCCATCGCTATACAGATATAGAGTATAGATATAGTTTTTGAAGATGGAGGTTCTCCGAAACGCGTCAACAAAAGTAGAATTGACGAAGCTAGGTAAGGCAGATTATTATACTGAACACAGTGGTCATAATGTTCCATAGTTTTTGTGGAACATACACGTACATTTTTTTTGTATAGTCGAACTTTGTTATAATGACTTCTTATGTAGCCGCCTCGGTGGTGTAGTGGGTAGTACTAGGCTTTCACACCGAGGACCCGGGTTCGATTCCCGGCGAGGGCTTGGCATTTTCATACGCTATAAATCATCCCACCGTCTGCATTAGCCCAAGTGTGCACAATAGTCGGACGTTAAAAAAAAAAAAAAAAAAAAAAATTCTAAATCTGATCTAACGCTTAACGTGTTAAAGCCGGTTTTAACGGTACTAAATGCGTACATTAGTCTGTTGTACAGGCTTCCGTAATTTTTGATTAGCTTTAAAAATGTATGCAAAAATAAATCAGCTGATTCGGTCAATAGGCGCAGCTGGGAAGACAATGCACCACGAGTATGACGGCCTTGGATGACCTTGAGCGAGTAGGCCAATCGGCGCTCGTGCCGCGTAAACTTGGTCACTTGATCACTTTCTCCTTCCGCAGGCAACGCGGTATTGAGAGTGAAATCAGTGTTTACATTACGCAGCCAGCGTCTAAATAACTCTCGCTCTTTTGACAAACGAAACGCAGTATGTTGCTGGAAAATTGGGAAATTTTTTCCTGATTATACAGTAAGTTTTTTTCTGGTTGCCTAATTTTCCGTCTTCGGTAACTGTTTTTTTTTACTTTTCGATATCGTAAGTGGAAAAACTGAGTCCCGAAATTGGTACGATATAAAAACTTACGGTCGCTACATTTAATTTTGTATATACAGTAGAGTCTCGTTTATCCGATCTTCGCTCATCCGGAATGCCGTGTTATCCAAAGGCCAACGAAAATTTTTTTTTTTTGGTGTTTAACGTCCGACTATTGTGCACACTTGGGCTAATGCAGACAGTGGGATGATTTATAGCGTATGAAAATGCCAAGCCTGGGAATCGAACCCGGATCCTCAGGTGAAAGCCTAGAAATGAGGCGCAAGTGTCTAGTTTTTGTTATCGACTGTACCGTGTCCCCCACGTCAGTTTTCTTATCGTAAAATAAAAAAATTACACCATAGGACTCTTCTACTCTAGGACTTCACATAGCATTTTTATTAATGTAACTGCATTCTGTAATATTTGATCAATGCTAATAATAATGACTGTTTTTCTATTGACGTTTCACTCTCGAGATCGTAATCAAGTTTTTTTTAGCCGCCTCGGTGGCCTAGTTGATAGCGTACTGGGCTTTCACCCAGAGGACCCGGGTTCGATTCCCGGCCAGTGCTTGGCATTCTCATTCGCTATAAATTATCCCGTCGTCTGCATTAGTGTGCACAATAGTCGGACGTTAAACACCAAAAAACAACGTAATCAAGTTTGTTGTATTCTAATCTTGTATTCAAAGGATTAACTGGTAGATTTTTGTGTAAAAAAAACTATGTTTACAGGTTAGTTTGTAAAATTATAACTTTGGTTTGCTTTTAACCAGTTTTTTTAACTTTTCCATATTGTCTGACGTTTTCGGTCATCCGAAGTCACAGCCCGTTTAAGCGAGACTACTGTACCAGTTCTGGTCAAAGTTGGTCTCCATTCGTGTTTGCAAATGACTTTTTTTAGTAAATTGGTTAGGTTATGAGATGTCCTGAAGGAAACTTGTTATATTCTTTTTCGCAGGGTGTAAGTTTGTTTCTCGGGAATGATTTTTTTTATTTGTTTTTATGTTTGTCAATGAGACTGTCAAATTAAATGCCTATATCCGTTAGAAACCGCCATTTTTTAAATTGTATTTAGGCCTATTACATTTTCGTAAATGTCTAAACATTTTATCTTTGTATAAGATTAAAAAAAATCATTTAACCAATGTAATTAAGGTTAATGCGCTTGAATTGGCATTTTAAATGAAAAATACAAATTTGAAAGATTAAAATTAAGTTAAAAAAACTTAGGCAGTGCGGGACTGGCCGACATAAGTTCTTTTGGCACGCCTGCCTGTGTACTTTTTCACTTATGATTTAATTATTTTTATAATAATTAAGATGCATGCAGGAAAGAGCAAGACTTGAAAATTATTTTCTTATTAAATTTCACGCGTGTGTTGGTGCACAACTTAAAAATTAACTGAAACTGTCACAGACTATGAATTTGAGTATCTTAGGCTTTTTTTTGTGTTTAACGTCCGACTATTGTGCACACTTGGGCTAATGCAGACGCTGGGGTGATTTACAGCGTATGAAAATGCCAAGCCCTGGCCGTGAATCGAACCCGAGTCCTCGGGGTGAAAGTACGCTGTCAACTAGGCCACCGAGGCGGCTTCTTAGGCTATATACGGGACTTTAATAATCAGTTTATAACTCTACTTTTGATAGTTATACTGTCTAAGTATAATAATAAATATAATATTTGTGAATCTGGCATTCAAAAATTGCTATAGGTCATATACATTAAATAATTTAACTACACAGATTTAGAAAACACACATTTTTAAAATTAACAAGAACAATAAACATAACCTCAGTTGAAATTATATTAAAGCTATTGTGCAAAATCAGCTGTTTAGAAGTAGTCACTTCCAGTTTAGATATATACAAGAACAATATGTGGTGTGAGATATGCATTACGGATTCAAGCGTGACGCGAAAGCAAATGTTTATTGCCATGTTTGTCAACCAAGACCATACAAGTTTTAAATCCAAAAATATAAAATAATGTGTTGTAATAATGTGTTCCCTAGAGTGAGCGTGTGGATGTATTAGAGCGTTCCGTGACGGTACAGCGTGACGGCAAACTGAATTTCCCCCTCCCCATGTAAAAACATGCACTCCGCGATAAGAATTAGTCGCTTAAAAAAATTGTTGAAAATTTGCTTCCGTGATGTTAGCAGTTATTTAATTTCGTAGCGTGGTTACTTTAGAAAATATTTGTCACCGGTAACAGTTCGTGCATTCACAGTTGGTTGATTTCGCGCGTGAATTAGTGTTGATACATCAAATTGTTCGACGTTGCCTCGAGTCAGGTGTCTGCGCGGAAGAACAACGGAGGTCGTCGGAGTTTAGGCGGATTAGTATGACCTTTCTGCAGCGAGGAGAAACTTTGTTTAGGGAAAGGAATGATGTCATGCGTTGGTTTGGTCGCGGCAGGTTAAGTGAGGCAGCACGCCTACGGATAAATGCGGTTAGGTTGAGTATCAGCTGTTAGGTTCAGAATCAGCTGTTCGGTGAAATATAGATTGCGCGGATTTTTCCTAGTTTAGTTGAACGTTTACGTATTTAATTGCTGACTGATGTCAGATGAGATCAATCAGCTGATTGTTGAGTTAGATGGCAAGCAGTTTACTTACATTTTTTTCTGGCGTTTTGTTCGTGGTAAAATGGCTGTATAAAAATATGTCGTATTTTTTAAAACACGTTTTGCCGTTATAAAGAGTTTTTTGTTGTAAAGAGATCGGCAATAGAGAGATTTTTACTGTATACGTCACTTTTAAGCCCTTAGAATTGTATAGCGTACATAATTTTAAGAGTGTTTTATTTATTTGGTTTTCTTCTCTTCGTTTCACCCTCTTTGGGGTACGCTGAATCAATCATTTCTTGCGCGCTGTACTTTTCTTTGTTCCCAGTAGCTCTTCATTCTTTCCGATCTTCTTTTCCTCTCATCTTCCGAAATGATAGCTTTAGGTTTTATTTTGGTTTTATCTTGGAATCTTATTCTTTCGTCTTTGGTAATTATCTTAGCAGTTTGGTCAAGCAATGAATTTTCTGTAATTTTTAATTCTATTAGGTCTTTTTCAATTTCTTTAAACCAGTTCGGTTTTGTTTTACGATTATGGAAAAAATCAAACACTTGTTTCGTCAATCTATTAGAGTTCATTCTAAGAAGATGGCCGTAAAAATTTATTCTCCTTTTTCTCATAGTATCTGACAGTTTTTCAATTTTCTTATAGAGAGCTTCATTTCTTATATATACTACCTTATTATCCTGAAATTTTGTTTCTATAATTTTTCTTAAGATTTTCCTTTCCGTTATTTCAAGCTTTTCTATCTGGCCTATGCGATTCATGGTTAATGTTTCTGCTGCGTACAGTGCTTCCGGCTTGATCACTGTTTTATAATGTTTAATTTTGGACCCCCATGAAAGGGATTTCTTATTGTATGTTTCTTTCGTCAATTGGAAGGCCAATTCAAGTTTGTTTTTCCTGGATTCCATTGCTTTGCCTTCATCTGCATTCCAACTAATCCATTCACCAAGATATTTGAACTCTTTTACAATTTCTATTTTCTGTTCTTGGATTTTAAGGTATTTATTTGGGTATTTGTTGTTTGTCATGATTTTGGTCTTTTCAAACGATATGTTTAGACCTATTTTAGCTGCTTGTTTCTTCAATTCAAGAATCTGCTCCCTTGCTTCCTCCATTGTTTCAGCAAACAAGGCCATATCATCTGCAAATGCAATACAGCTGAATTGGATATTTGGATATTTGGTTTTATTATTATAGTTTGTTGTTTTTTTATTTTATTTTTTATTATTTTTTTTATTGAACTGAAATTTGTGTTTATTTTATTCGTTCTTTTCTATCTCTATTTTGAGTATCGTAAATGATAACCAAATCGGTTTTTCGCCGGGAAAAAGAAACATAATTTCAGAAATATCAGAATAATCATTATCGTTGATCAACGTTAGTGTACGGAATAGATTGCAAATGGCCGGCAAGGTGTGCACTGTTAAACTCGTAGCAAACCGGTTGGTCTGTAGCCGAATTGTTTGGACGCTTGAATAAAATGGCGTTCAAAAACACAAGCAACTCGTTAAAAACGGCTTCTGGAAAGCGCCAATTCGGTACGGTTAAAGGCGGACAAGTAATTGAAATTAACAGGCGAGAGTAAGCATTGTACATTATTGATGAGACAATGTTTCCGCTGACGGACTGGTATGTGGTGAATTTGCAAGAAAAACTTGGACTTTGTTTGCTTGCGTATCGTGTCTGTCTCGATTTTTTTTTTGTACAACTACAACCAAGAATAAACGTAACTAGCAGTGTTCATTGAAATACGATAATATTAAGGAAAGAAATATTCCACTAAATAACTTATCTCTGTAATAAGTCCAACGGCTTCTTTCTCGTGACATCGTTCGTAACTTTTCCGCTAATTTAATAGGTAACCGTAATGTTTACGAAAAATGCTACTGGACAAAGTTTATTGGAAATGTATGCTCTTTCTCTATAAAGCGGTAAAAATTATTATAAGTATTGCCGTTCAATCAGTATTGTATTAGTTAGCCGCCTCGGTGGCCTAGTTGATAGCGTACTGGGCTTTCACCCAGAGGACCCAGGTTCGATTCCCGGCCAGGGCTTGGCATTTTCATACGCTATAAATCATTCCATCGTCTGCATTAGCCCAAGTGTGCACAATAGTCGGACGTTAAAAAAAAAGTATTGTAATAAATACACTTTCAACGTTGAATCAGAACCCGCCATCTTGAAACGGGAATGAAAAATACTTCACATAAGCTAATTCTTTCGGGCTTTATACAAGGTAGCAATGCGTTCGGTTGAAATTGCACCTCATTATCGTTAAATCAGAGACTACCATCTTGAAACGTAAGTAAGTAGGATTACGTCATTTGGGCTTTATACGAAATATGTTCTTACCAAATTTTGAAGAGAATCGGCTAATGCGTTTGGCTAAAACTGCGTACACGCGTTATTGTAAATCAGAGGCAGCCATCTTGAAACGGAAGTGAATGCGGAAAGTTTTACGAGCACATCTTTCGGGCTTTATACAGGGTAACTTCGGGATATTGCAAACAATCGGCCAGTGCGTTTGGTTAGAAATTGAGTACAGTCGTAATCGTTAAATCAGAGACCGCCATCTTGAAACGGAAGTGAATGCGCAAAGTCTTACACGCACATTTTTCGGGCTTTATACAAGGTAACTTCGTACCAAATTTCAAACAATCGGCCAGTGCGTTAGAAATTGAGTCAGTCGTAATCGTTAAATAAGAGACCGCCATCTTGAAACGGAAGTGGATGGGGTAAAATCTTACACATACGTCTTTCGTGCTTTTTATATGGTACTTCACTGCCAAATTTGAAAACACTCTCAATACATTTGGCCGAAACTGCGTAACAAACACGCAAACCAAATGAGGAACGGTCGAGTTGAAACAGAGACTTCACTTCGTTGTATCCGTAATTTTATTTATTTATTTATTGCACAGCTACAACTAAGATAAACTTATCTAGTAGTATTCATTGAAATATAATAAGATTAAAAAAAGTATTTCACTGAATAACCATCACTATATTAAGTCAGTCGGCTTCTTTTAAGCCTCATCACAGGGTTCAGCATCTCTTTGTTGACACGGTTTAGAAGTATCTTTTTGTGTCCAGCTGAAGTAGACCTTATCACTTCTTCAACAGTTTCTGTTCGAAGATCTCTACGAATATTTTCGTTCCCGATGTACCACGGTGCGCCGTTAGCTGTCCGCATTAATTTGTTCCGGAACGTTTTTTCGGCGGTCAGGGTTCATTTTAGTATTTCCAGCGTTGTTTTTCACCCCGAGGACCCGGGTTCGATTCCCGGCGAGGGCTTGGCATTTTCATACGCTACAAATCATTCCATCGTCTGCATTAGCCCAAGTGTGCACAATACTCAGACATTAAACACCAAAAAAAAAAAAAAAAAAAAAATCCAGCGTTGCTTAAAATGATAGCGTATGAAGATTGCAGTGCCGATTACGACTGTAAAATCAGTTAAAAAACAAATTAAGGCGTTAAACCACGGAAACATGTACTGTTGTTTGTTTCAACCAATTGCACTGATTTTTTTAACAAAAAATCGTACTTTCTGTGTGAAAACGACACCGATTTACGGTTATCACGCGGTAACAAACATGGTGTTCACAGATAGGACGGCAGCTATCTGTCAGATTGCCCGCAGCTCTCGGGGGAGTCACGTACACTTCATTGTCATATTGACTTAACGAAATACGTGTCCTAACAGTTCCACGCTGATTAGATTGTTTTCAGGCCTTCAGCGCCCGTAGGATGGCACTGTTGCGGGAACATGCGGAACCGCTTCCTTGTTTTGGCTAGCGGTGATCGAGTAAGCACCGATTCCAAAATGGCGGTGACGTGATGGAAGCGATTTCCCAAAAATCGCCTAAGTCGCGCTGTAGTAGTTTCTATTGTTTCTCGGTATAGGGGAATCGTGTTGAGAAAAATAAGAGAATTTTTGGCACGTTAAAAACAAATCCGTAAAAGATAAGAATTGTCAAATTTTAAATACACAAGCCGGAATATGTCAGCAGGATTCGGAATTTTTAAAGCTAATCTTTGCAGATTTTTAACATCGATTAGACTACAATTTCCAATAAAATGTAAAAGAAAAAAATATGAATGTTTAAAGATTTGGAATGGCCACCATCTCATAACAGACGAACGAATTTTGTTGAAACTAGTCCCAGCCTAAATCAATTTTTGTACCAAGTTCTAGTGAAATAGGAACAAAATAAAACTAGAACAAATAGAACACTAGAATCCTAAACACGCAATAGAGTTTTTGTATAGTACAAAAATCACGTACTTCGGTGTTATTGAAGCGAAGCTTGTATTGTTAGCTTTGGCGAGACGAGTGAATAGAAAATACGAATCCCGAACCTTTTTAATGAAACGGAAATATGTAACGGAAACGAGCAAACGAATTTCGTCTCTATTTCTGTGTCTTTCTTTTTTATTTGTTCTTAAAAAAAATAAAGAAAGAAATAAAAATAGCGCCAACAACCCTCCCCCCGTGTGTGTGTGTGTGTGTGTGTGTGTGTGTGTGTGTGTGTGTGTGTGTGCGCGCGTGCGCGCGCGTGCGTGCGTGCGTGTGCGTGCGTGTGTGCGTGCGTGTGTGTGTGTGTGCGTGTGTGTGTGTGCATGCGCGCGCGTGTGCGTGTGCGAGTGTGTGTGTGCGTGTGTGCGTGCGCGCGCGCGTGCATGTGCGAGTGTGAGTGTGTGTGTGTGTGTGTGTGCGCGCGAGTGTGTGTGTGTGTGTTTTATATTAGTTCGTAACGATCTTACACTCCACTTACGGCTTTAACACGTAACACTCACACGTACATTTAGTGAGACGATAATAGCCTCAATGTGCTTTTCGCTTTAAAATACCAAAAAAAAAAACCTACTTGCTACTTACTGTACATGGCATTCAAACAGCTACTGACAAACTACAATTAGCTATCAATAATGTTAACATACGGACTAGAAAATGGCGAATTAAACTGAATGAGGGTAAATCAACTCGTGTCAACTTTACTAACAAGCATTATGTGTATCAACCGGTAATGATAAACGGACAAATTGTTCTGCATGCAAACGAGGCTTAATATTTAGGGATGACTGGATGCTAAACTTCGTTGGAAGTATCACGTGAAACAAAGCGCGAACAACTTGGAATGAAGTGCAGACAATTGTCTTGGATTATCGGAAGGAACTATGAATTGTCCGTACATAATAAACTGCTTCTCTCTGGACCTACGTCATTCAATTGTGTGGATGCACGAAGAAAAGTAACATCAAAATAATACAAGCATTTCAGAACAAAGTTCGTAGTATTGTCGGAGCACCGTGGTATAACGGCAATGCAGATATCCATCGGGATTTGAAGGTGCCTTTAGTGGCCGAAGAGGTAAAAAGGTATGCTGGAAAACATGCAGCCAGGCTCTGTGAACATCAAAATGTAGAGGTGGTACATTTGGACAACCACAAGTGAGGAGACTGAAGAGAAAGAAACCTGTTTACTTGGTGCAGGATTTAAGTGTAATTGCATTGTGAAGGGCGACTCCGGACGTTTTTTCACCACACAGACAGTAGACAGAAAAATATTGCTAGTCTTAGACTAGTTGTAATTGTATGTAATAGAAAAAGTTATTAATAAGCAATAATCGCACCTCAGATAAACTTCATTCGTTACGATATTGCCACTGCGCAAACCCCGCAGGGGGGTGCAGACTAGCTGCTCCTTTTGAGAGGATTTAGACATCCCTCGCGGTACCCGAGTCTAACACACTTACACTTACTTACAATACTACTATTACGACTTAACACTTTACACTCACACTTACATTTAGGGAGGCCATAATAGCCTCAATGTGCTTTTCGCCTTAAAATAACAAAAACATGTAATAAAAAAGAAATTTCTTCCCTTTCCAATAATCCGTCGTTTTCGGTAATCCGCCAAAGCGATGTCCGGATTACCGGAGTCTGCTGTACTTACAGTATTTAAATATATTACCGGTCCTTCAAAAAGGGTTCTAGGTGTTCATTTCGTAGTCCGGTTGTCGGCCTCTCCAGTGGAAATTGCCTACAATTTTCTTTGTTTAGATTCAATTCCGTTAGATTAAAGCAGACTACTTAACTGCCTAGAGTAATTGCATTAGTTGTAAAGCGTGAAGAGTATACTACGTGCCTGGATAATTAGGAGACTGGTACGATGGTGTAGCACAGTAGCTCAGTCATGGGTATTTCGCAGGCTATATAGGTCGTTGCGGTATTAAGTGCAGTAAATTGTTTAGCATTCGTGTCACGGTATCGTGAAAATAGCTACTGGTGACCTTGCTCGCCGGCCCCGAGTGAATGAACTGCCGCTGATAATCGATTAGCAATCGTACAAGATCAATTAATGATACCGGTTAGTCAGATCGTATCGCGCCGCGTCGATTTGTGCAATTAAACGGAGATGTGCGTATAACAATGACGGTTTTGAGGCCAGATGGATAAATACCGTTAACGGCTCTCGTGAATGAACTAAGTATTGTTTACAGAAGCCAAAGTAGAACGTATTAATTATGCGTCGTATTTGTTAAACGTACGGAGGAAAAGGGATTGATAAGGAAGTGAAAGAGAGGGGATTGGATCAAGATGTGTGGAACGAGAGAGAAAAGTAGAAGGAATGAAAAGACGTCGAAGGACATTTTATGCCGAAAAGTAGAATTGTTAAACGTTATTAGCGAATTTTTTGTTGGAAAATGAGCGCTGATCATGACCTCTGAAATACTTTTTGAGTAGTCGTTAAATAAAAGATTGTTATCACACTAGCGTTCGCGATTTTGTTTTGATTTGATTCAACACGACACATTATTCAAACAAGATCCGTTCAGCAGTTAAAACTTCCCTGACTGAGGTCAGCGTAAATTTTCAATGCAATTTGTAAGCTCCAATCGCTAATTTATGCAGATCTTTAACGCTGTCCACGAATGAGAAATTAGATTTAAAAAAAAGTGAATAAAAATGTTAAATATTGACACTTTTTGGAAATTCACTTCTGTGACGTAGGCGATACAAGTGCTTGCGCGACTATTTCGATTACTAACCGAAGTAACCCACGAATTGGGTTTGATTTTAATTTACTGATAACATTCCGACTGAAAAGAATTGATAAGAGGGGGTTGGATCAAGATGTGTAGAACAAGGGATAAAAATAGAAGCTAAACTTCTTAAGTATTGTTTACTGAACTTTTTGAGTATTGTTTACAGAAGCCAAATAAAACGCTTTAATTATGCGTCGTATTTGTTAAACGTACAATTAAACGTGCCAAATATTTGTTAAACGTACATTTAAACGTGCCAAATATTTGTTAAACGTACAATTAAACGTGCCAAATATTTGTTAAACGTACAATTAAACGTGCCAAATATTTGTTAAACGTACAATTAAACGTGCCAAATATTTGTTAAACGTACAGTTAAACGTGCCAAATATTTGTTAAACGTACAATTAAACGTGCTAAATATTTTTTAAACGTACAGTTAAACGTGCCAAATATTTGTTAAACGTACACTTAAACGTGCCAAATATTTGTTAAACGTACAGTTAAACGTGCCAAATATTTGTTGAACGTACAATTAAACGTGCCAAGTATTTGTTAAACGTACAGTTAAAAGTGCCAAATATTTTTTAAACGTACAATTAAACGTGCCAAATATTTGTTAAACGTACAGTTAAACGTGCCAAATATTTGTTTAACGTACAACTAAACGTGTCAAATATTTGTTAAACGTACAGTTAAACGTGCCAATTATTTGTTAAACGTACAATTAAACTTGCCAAATATTTGTTAAACGTAAAATTAAACGTGCCAAATATTTGTTAAACGTACAATAAACGTTCCAGGTTTTTGTTAAACGTGTTCTTTCTTAGCTCTACTTCGACTTTGTGTTTCGATTGTAGCGTTTTGTATTTTGATAATTTCGTAGTCGACTCGAAAAGCGTGTGAAAGTACGACATAGTTTGTGTCGTTAATATCACGTCTAGCTTTATAAATACTCCTTTGTATACCTATACAGTTGTTTTTGTTTTGAGCATTGTGATGTCTCCGATCGTCGTAGATCAAAACACCAGTTTCTCAGCTGTTTATAAATACCGTTTGACTGCAATGCCATATGAGGAAAGATGGCTTGGGTGATTCCTTTTTCGCTGGGGAATCCAAGCGGTAATAAGGCGAAGGCCTCCGTGTGGGCCGCAACAGGCGAGTTCCCCGCTCTCACATTCCAACCCACTGACAAATTTTATGCACACGTTTGTTTGCGAATACAAAAAGGTATATTTTTCCGTCAGCTGTTAGGGTTGATTTTTAGTTTTTTCCCAGTTTAATCGCGTCATTTTTCTTCAAAAATTGTTATGCTGACAAAAATTATCTTGGTATACGATTGAAATTTGTAGAACTGTTTATGAAAAATTAGGCCGATTTTTTTCAGTGGCTCTCGAAGAGTAATTTTGGAGGTTGTAGTGATCCGTTTGGTAGCGTTAGTGAATATAATACACATACACACACACACATATTTTACGAAGCGAACATATTAATCACGAATAGACAATCCCATTACAAATTCCATTTTTTTTGACTTCACGCTCGCCTTTGTCAGTTAGTGAAATGGCGTCGGTTACAATGCGACGAATTATTTTCGGAATTGAAAACCCTGAACCCCGACTCGTATTGGGCAAGAAAAACCTTCGGCTTCGTTTTGTCGCGGCGAGGAATGCAAGCGGAGCGAACGTGTGAGATGAATAAGTGTCCTTGGGATCTCTTAGACAAATAGAGTGGCAGACACGGGCATGCACTCAGTCAAACATTGCTGGGTGTATTGTGGTTGGCGCTTTGTGAGAGGCACAGTTGTAGCAAGTGTTCGTGAAAGAATCTTATGCCGAGTGGCGAGAAACAGCTGACGTTGTCGGAGAAATAGACCACACATCTCTTACAATTAGAATTTACGCTGTAATTTGTTTTATCGTTCTAATATGTGTAGTTACTGTTCAAATGTCATAAAAAAATTCTGTTACCGAACTAAAAATATAAATCACTTATGTTTTCCTCCGTTCCTAGTTTTTGTTATTAATTAGTTGATGTTGCTCTACAGTCATAACTGTTTTATTAATTATAACATTTTCATCGTTAATTACATTTTTCGTTTTAATTTATTTTCTAATCGTCGTAATATTTTACGTTCATTTTTCTTAATCTTTGTTCTTCATTTAAAACATATTTTTTTAAATAATTTTATTGCCCATTTTATATAGAAATTGACTTTTAACATAACCTCAATTGAAATGATATTGAAGCAACAGCTGTTGTGCGAAATCAGCTGTTTAAAAGTGATCAGAATTATATTTTTTTAAAGTATACAATAGGGTGCTAGCTAGTTTTTAACAACATAACCTAAAACGTATTACAGCTGTTCAATGAAATCAGCTGATCGTTACGAATTAATATATAAAACAACTTATCTTTTACTATAACTACAAATAAATCTGTGCACTCGCATCACGCGACGCGCAAAATCTTACATCACAAACAGCCTTAAAACTTGATACATGATGAAAAGATGAATAATTTTCATTAAAACTTGTAAATTAAAATGTGTTTTACAATCACTGCGATCGAACAAGGCTTGTAGAATGGGTGACATTTTTTTTTATTCGGGGAAACTGTACGTTCTGGAAATTCTTTATTGCAATTAACATGTATCATGTTTTAGAGCTGGTTGTGATGTTGGATTTTGAGCGTCGCGTGAACGAGTTATAGTAAAAGATCAGTTGTTTTATATTAATTCGTAACGATCAGCTGATTTCATTGAACAGCTGATAGGCTGTAATAAGTTTTAGGTTATGTTAAAATTTTAGGCTATATTTGTCGTGTTTTCGAACAAATTATCGTAATTAAAATAAAAAGGAAGAGAAAAACATGATCATGATTTTTATTTTTGGTTCAATAGCAGACATTTTTGTCAAGCATTCGGTCACTGATTTCAATTTCAGGGCAGGCGATATTGTTTGTAGCCGTTTTTTAGACATTTTACTTTATGTTCGATATCATAAATGGTGCGAAAACATTGCGCAAACTTTTTTGCATTCAAAAACGGACTCAAATGACGGGGTTATGCGCCGAAACTAGTTCCCCAAAAAATTCTCGACGGCGGTCAGGGTTATTTTCCTCCGATTACCTCCAAAACCAAAAATATATTTCACTGTCTTAAAGTTGTTCACAAATCTTCATATATGAGCTAAATTTGATTTGCAGTTTTCGAGAAATTATGCCTTTTTTTGTATGACCAATACATTTTTTTAAATAATTAAGGAATGTATTATTTTATACAATACGCCTACTTTATTTTTTGAAATAAAAGTGATTTTTGTTATTACCGCAGTATGATTATCTGAAAGTACAAAAATGCCATCAGTACGTAAGCCATCAGTGACCATGTGTAGCCTGAATCCTTCATCTGTCTTACAGGAGTGCAAGAGTGTGAGCGAAGTGAATGTAAGATGAATAAACGGCCTTGAAACCCTTGACAGATGTTAATGCAAACACAAATAT
>CM040185.1:96654331-96664331 GCA_022606455.1 Callitettix versicolor
AATAAATGTTCGACTTCTTAATGTCCACCTTGTGCGTTTTGCGACAACAGTGCACTTTTGCATCTTTGCAAATGAAACGTTCTGCGAAGAACGGCGGCGGCCGTGGTTTGCCAACGGCTGATGTGGGAACCACTGCCTGACTAATTAGATGCTACGGGAAACGACAACAATGACCGGCTTTCGGATTGCAATAAGCCTTTGGATCCCTGACTGGGATTCATTCAGCTTTGTTGTGTTTTGAAATTCTAAATCTGCATTTTCATCGATTACGTGTTGCATACAAATGAAGGCCCGAAGGTTTCCAGGATTGCCAATTTAAATGTTTGTTATTTATTTAATTTCTTGGTTTTTCTCATTTAACGTATAATCCTTATAATTTGGATGTTTTGTATTTTGTGTTACTTGTATAATACGTTCCGGATGGTGTACTCGGGTTCGACCTCGGGCGGTTCAGGTGTTTACTCTAAACTAAGCAAAACTGAGAAGATAATTTAACCCTCTTTGCGAATTTTAGACATTGAACATAAAGCCACCATTACGAAAAGCGTGCTCGATATTAGCGGTTAAAGTCCAAGTAATTGAACTATTTGCCACTACGAACGCTGCAAGCTGCAAGGACAGGGGTGGAAACGTTTGAGAAAATCGACAGCAGTTATCTTTTTAACTGTAGTTATCACTCTGCCGCAAGGTGCCACGAGCGCTCGCATATTTCTCATAATGGTTATCATTCTAGTACGTTTATATTCAGTGCTTAAGAGCTGTGGTTGAATAATAGCGACGTCGTACCGCGTGTTCCCCACAGACAGCCGAATTGGGATGATACTGGTAGGATGTGTAATAGTAATATGTAAAGGTATTGTTAGTGATAAAAATCGATTTTGACGATATATCTGTTTTCGTAAAAGATCGCGCGCGCGTGTGTGCGCAAGACTGGAGAAATGTTGCTTGCGGATGCAGTTCCGTCTTGAGATCCATTTTTATTAAACATTTCCGTTTTGAAATTTTCTTTGTTAATCGATTGAAGCGATTTTAACGAAAATAGTTTGCATAAAATGTAGTAGCCTATCTCGAGTGGCTTAAGGAAACAAAAATGCGGAATTTATGAAAAATCAGAACAACACAATTTCTCAATATCGTTTCGTGTAATTTTAGCGGCGACCTGTATGAATATTAGTAACAAAAATCAGACTGAAATTTATGTTTCAGGAATGTAATAAATTGGGGGTAAAAACCAGAAATACACATAGTTTTTCTATTTGCTTTTCATTCCAAATAGTTCTTTTTTCAAAATTTGGTACACCGTCTTGATAAAAATCTAATTAACTGTCTTTGAAAAATTAGGCCGATCTACCGGTTCTTCTTTTTTTGGGAGGGTGGGGTGAAATGTAATTGTTCAACAGAAAGGGTAATTGTTCAGTGGAGAGAGAGAGAGAGAGAGAGAGAGAGAGAGAGAGAGAGAGATAGATAGAGATAGATAGATAGATAAATAGAGAGAGAGAGAGAGAGAGAGAGAGAGAGAGAGAGAGAGAGAGAGAGAGAGAGAGAGAGAAAAGAGAGAGATAGAGAGAAGCATGAACGTTTTATGTACATACAGGCACAAAACATACATACGCGCGCGACCAACTCAGTCGAAACTGGCAGACAAAAGAAAGAAGGGCTGAGAACTGGAGGGGGTCTGTGTAAAACTTCCCCTACTCGCGTTACTTACGCTTCGTAAGCTTACTCGATGAAACCGAATCACTCCATGGTGACAAGTGCAAAGTGCACAACGCGGTATAAGAAGCTAACGCTTCAAAAAAAAGTTTGCGTGACGCACTGTGCTTCTCGTCGTGTTGCAAACTCTCGCTGCAGATTTTGACGGAATTTTAACGAAGCCCATTCCGCAGGTTGTTTAATTCGACCAGGAATGTTGTCGGTTGTCGATATTAATATCGATTGTCGCTTTCTTGTTTGGCTTGGCTCCAGTTATTGTGCACAGTGCAGTACGTTGACTTAGCACGACAGTCGCCGGCACACGCCTCTGCAGTGTCACAGTCTGAAGGTTCTGATTGGTTCCTACGTAACGGGTGTTGAAATTGTATTTATTTTTAACGCATCAAGGACCTTTATTGTTTGTCTGTACTGAGTGTCAACTCGAAATAGCGAAGGAATAGGCAGGAAGTCGGACGTTTTACAAACTATTTCGTGGTTGTTTTTTTTTTTAATGAGGAACTTCTCTAAAGAAAGATTCTGAAGAACAATATATAGTAAGTCATTTGATTTTGCTCGAATTTCGGTTGTATGAATCTTTATTCGACAAAAATCAGTGCAACAGATTTGAAACAAAAGCTTTTTGCGGTCGAGAAGGAAGACAAACGTGACGGCGATCAAGGTTCGTTTTCGAACAGTATCTTTAATTTAAAATTTAATTCTTGACGTGTGTTTGTTTTTTGTTTTGTTTGTTTTTTTTGTGTTTAACGTCCGACTATTGTGCACACTTGGGTTAATGCAGACTATGGGATGATTTATAGCTTATGAAAATGCCAAGCCCTGGCCGGGAATCGAACCCGGGTCCTCGGGGTGAAAGGCCAGTACGCTATCAACTAGTCCACCGAGGCGGCTAAATGACTGTGTGTGTCTGCACGTTGCTGGACTAACGTGAAAAACGATTTTGCGTAAAACTTACTTTTGTGGAAAATTTTAACGTAAATGACACTTTTAACTGTCATAGGCAAAACGGTATCTTGGACGCGCATGCAAATCAGACAATATTTTGTATATTTTACGAAGATAACTTATTAATCACGAATAGACAATCTTTACAAATGCCACTTTTTTGCATAACGTACTTGGAACAATTTCAATATTTACTTAAAAGTCTAAACTTATAGGTTATGTGGTCGTACTGGCAGTCCCCTATCCCTGCCCGTCGTACAAGCCTGGACAAGCATTTCGAATTTCAAACACATGTTTTAGACACTGTTTTTACATTTGTGATTTCTCCTTTCATCGTGCATTTATCTGCTGTTAATCGAACGTTTTTCGGTTTATCTTTTAAACATTTCCCCTTCATTCCAACTACCGCCCTCACTCCAAAAAGCTGTGTTCACTGAAAACTTTCAAGTGTGAAATTCCGCAGGAGCCCTCTAGTTATACAATGATATACATTAGTACAAGCGTAGTGAATGCTACAGCTATCGATATGATATTACACAGCTATCGATAGTGTTATTACACGTGTGTATCTACTAACAAATGAAATTAAGTAATCGATAGGTTAGCCATATCCTAAAGTCGTGACTGTATCAGTAACGAGAAATATATAATTTAAGAATACGTTCGAAATTCAATAACACGTATGACACATTAAATTCTGAAACAAATCACGGCGTTTGCAGGGCACATAACCGCGACCGTTACGTAATGCAAACAATTTACACCGGGACTGTAAAGTGCAATGGTTACGTGTGTAGACCGCAGTAATGTGGGTAGAGATTGCGTGTTTTCACACAAATATTAGGTCTTTGTTAAGTAACGATAGCGGTGTTGCACGTGAATATGGCGGCAAGGTTGGTTTGGAGATTTGTGTGCTGGGGTAGAAACGGACGTGATGGTAAGGAATTTGTATAAAGTAGCAATAGTTTTGGTATCTTACGGTTTTTTTGAAAATACAATTCAGCGTTAAAATCTGCGTAAATTAGCTTTTCAAATTACGAACCGTGAAGATTTGCAGTGGAATTAAAAATGGATATCTGTGTTGATTTTAACGCCGAGTACGAGGGTAGTTAAATCAAAAAGTATTAAAAAAAGTTACGGTTTCATAAGAATTAAAATGGCCGTCATATTAATTTTGGGGGGGTGTTTAACGTCCGACTATTGTGCACACTTGGGCTAATGCAGACGATGGGATGATTTATAGCGTATGAAAATGCCAAGCCCTGGCCGGGAATCGAACCCGGGTCCTCGGGGTGAAATCCCCAGTACGCTTATCAACTAGGCCACTGAGTCGACAGTGACGATGTTGAGCTAACATCAATGGCATTGTTCCAACTGCACGCAGATGTCTCGCTGACGTGATGGAAGCGAATTTCCAAAAACAACATTCAACAACGAACATTTCGATACGCGAATATCTTTTTTTTTTGGTGTTTAACGTCCGACTATTGTGCACACTTGGGCTGATGCAGATGATGGGATGATTTATAGCGTATGAAAATGCCAAGCCCTGGCCGGGAATCGAACCCGGGTCCTCGGGGTGAAAGCCCACTACGAAGGTTGAACAATTTTTGATAGGCAAATCGATTTTTCTTATAAAATATGGACTAAAATAGAGAACGCTAGAGTGATTTTAATGATTTAAAAAAAGTTATTTTGGGGTCAGGATCGGCGCTCATTTGAAGGTCCCGGGTCTGGATTTTACTGTTCGGTGGGAATTCGCTAGTAATATTAACAGGGTAAAATAAAATAAATGCTTCGAGTATTTTTACAGATTTATGATTAGTAGCTTGACCGCTTGAGTGATTTGATAAAGTAGGAAAGCCGTTAAATACAGTAACTTTGCAGTTGTTTTATTGGGACTAATTGTATTCATAAGCCTACTTTGTTAGTTAAAGTACGTGTTTAGTGATTTTAATGTTGGATTAGAATTGTTTCTCCCCGCAGGGGGTGGGGTGCAGACTAGCTGCACCTATTGAGAGGATTTTGAGGTCCTTCGCGGTACCCGAATCTAACACACACTTACACTTACAACACTTTACACTCACACATTTAGGGACAATAGCCTTAATGTGCTTTTCGCCTTAAAAAAAGTAGCGTTTCAAAGAACGAAAAATTGAAAACAGTTTTGTGGATTACGTTAGACTTTTACGGCTTTTCACTTCTTTATGTTTTCTAAAACATCGTTTAATGTTAATAATTTACGTTGTGACCAGTTTACGTTGTGGCCAGTTTACGTTGCCCTTTTTTAAAGAAAAAAATAAGACGCGAAATTTTTTAAAGATATTTTTGTTATACTCTTTTTTAACACAACAAAAATTATAAGATCATGAAAAATATTGCAGGTTATAACGTACAAAATAAACACAATACAAATGGAATTTTGTATTTATTTAAATCCAAATTCAGCATAGCGGTACTTACAGCGATGCGGGATTCCGATCTGCTTCTCGAAGCCCTGTTCGGTTCTTCTGGTACGTTCATCGTCGAAGTCTTTGCCTCTTATCACACTTCCTTATCAACCACTCTTCTTTGGTACTGAAATTATATTTATAAACTAAATAAAATAAACCGAACACTGATTCCAAAATAAAATCACTGTACACTGTTTGCCTGGGGAAACCTGATCCAATGACTTCGCGGAACAGGGTGCTCGTTGCGGCTGCTCTCTCGACCGACCGATACGACGGCTGACTAGAGACTGGCTCTCGATGCCCGCGCCTCTTGATCTTGACCGTGCAGTCCGCTGTTGTGACGTCACGCGTGACGTAGCCGCTCGACGGAGATCCGATTTTTTCACTAATTCCTTTAATCAGTCATGGACGGATTGTGCAGTTCCTGTATTCAGGTTTCTAGTAGTTTTTTCTGTCTAAGGTTAAGTCGCGGTTAAATGGGAAAGTTTTCTTGTGTGATTTGCGCGTTTCCTGGAAGTATATTTGTCCGGTAAGTGAAAAATAAACTTACCGGAAGTAATATTTTCACACCAAAAATCCTTTTTTTTTTAACGGAAGTACGTATAAATGTAATATTTTAACCAAGCCAAGAATAGGAATTTTTGTTTTGTTTAACGTCCGACTATTGTGCACACTTGGGCTAATGCAGACGATGGCATGATTTGTAGCGCATGAAAATGCCAAGCCCTGGCCGGGAATCGATCCCGGGTCCTCAGGGTGATAGCCTAGTACGCTATCAACTGGGCCACCGAGGCGGCTTCGCAATATTTCTTATAGGTTAGATAAAAATCAATTTTTCAAGAGTTCAGACCCAGATTTTTCGATATCCGCAATATTTGATAGAATAATGTTTTTGAATTGTCATTTTACAGACTTGAGCCACTTTTAGCTCCATTGATCTTGTATTAACTCATATCGATCTTGACGTAACCAAAGCTTCTAACTGGGACTTATTTAAGATAACATCAGCTATTGGTCTTGTAACAAAGCTCTTTACTTATTGTCGTTGTTGGACTTTCACATTTTTATTTTTCATCACAGGATTTTTTCAGAATCAAAGCTCTCGGCTCACAGGATTACTTGAGTATTTGTTAAGTCTATGTGTTTCACATCAAAGCTCTTTGCTCAAATATTTATTATAAGCACTCTGAAGCCCTCTTCGGTTTCGAATCAAAGCTCTCGGCTCACAGGATTACTTGAGTATTTCTTAACTCTATGTGTTTCATATCAAAGCTCTTTGATCAAATATTTATTATAGGCACTCTGACGCCCTCTTCGGTTTCGAATCAAAGCTCTCGGCTCACAGGATTACTTGAGTATTTGTTAACTCAATGTGTTTCATATCAAAGCTCTTTGCTCAAATATTTATTATAGGCACTCTGAAGCCCTCTTCGATTTCGAATCAAAGCTCTCGGCTCACAGGATTACTTGAGTATTTGTTAAGAATTTGTTTCATATCAAAGCTCTTTGCTCAAATATTTATTATAGGCACTCTGAAGCCCTCTTCGGTTTCGATCAAAGCTCTTGGCTCACAGGATTACTTGAGTATTTGTTAACTCTATGTGTTTCACATCAAAGCTCTTTGCTCAAATATTTATTATAGACACTCTGACGCTCTCTTCGGTTTCGAATCAAAGCTCTCGGCTCGTAGGATTACTTGAGGAGTTGTTAAATCGTGGCTCAAATCAAAGCTCTTCCCTCAAATACTTATTTTAGGCACTCTTAAGCCATTTTTGGTTTCGAATCAAAATTCCTACATAGGATTACTTGAAGAACTCTTATAAATACTTATGTGCTTCATATCAAAGCTATAGACTCAAATACTTATTGTAGACACTCTTAAGTCCTCTTGAGTCAAAGTTCTCGGCTCAGAGGATTACTTGAGGAAATACTCATGGGTTTCGTATCAAAGCTCTTGGTTTAAATACTTATTTTAGGCACTCTTAAACTGTCTTTAGTTTAGTACCGGAGTTCTCGACAAATGGGTTTTGTTGAGGTACTGTTATAAATACTCATTGGTTTCGTATCAAAGCTCACTTATTTTAGGTACTTTTAAACTCTCTTTAATTTCTTATCAGAGTTCTCGGCTCTTTGGTTTTGTTGAAGTACTGTTAAAAATACTCATTTTTTCGTTTCAAAGCTCTTGGGCTCAGATTCTTATTTTAGGCACTCTTAAAGCCTCTTTAGTTTCGTATTAAAGCTCTTGGCTCATGAGTTTACTTGAGGAAATGTAGCCCTTGACTCAAATACTATTTCTTTGCATTGTTAAACCCTTTTTCTAACAAAGCTCTCGGGTTTGTGGGTTTACTCGAGGAACTGTTATAAATACTCGTTGGTTTTTTACCAAAGATGTAAGCATCTTGGCTCTTGGCTCAAATATTTATTTCTGTTACTCTTGAACCTTCTTTAGTTTCGTATCAAAGCTCTAAATATCAAATCCTCATTTTAAGCACTCTTAAACTATGTTTAGTTTCCTATCAAAACTCTCGGCTCAAATATTTATTTTTGTCACTCTTGAACCCTCTTTAGTTTCGTATCAAAGCTCTAAGTATCAAACCCTCATTTTAGGCACTCTTAAACCCTGTTTAGTTTCATATCAAAGCTCTAAGCACATACTCATTTTAGGCACTCTTAAACCCTGTTTAGTTTCATATTAAAACTCTTGGTTCAAATATTTATTTTTGTCACTCTTGAACCTTCTTTAGTTTCGTATCAAAGCTCTAAGTATCAAATCCTCATTTTAGGCACTCTTATACCCTGTTTAGTTTCATATCAAAGCTCTAAGCACATATACTCATTTTAGGCACTCTTAAACCCTGTTTAGTTTCATATTAAAGCTCTAAGCATCAAATCCTCATTTTAGGCACTCTTAAACCCCGTTTAGTTTCATATCAAAGCTCTAAGCTCATATTCTCATTTTAGGCACTCTTGAACACTGTTTAGTTTCATATCAAAGCTCTTGGCTCAAATATTTATTTTTGTCACTCTTAAACTCTCTTTAGTTTCGTATCAAAGCTCTAAATATCAAATCTTCATTTTAGGCACTCTTAAATCCTGTTTAGTTTCATATCAAAGCTCTAAGTATCAAATCCTCATTTTAGGCACTTAAAACCCTGTTTAGTTTCATATTAAAGCTCTAAGCATCAAATCCTCATTTTAGGCACTCTTAAACCCCGTTGAGTTTCATATCAAAGCTCTAAGCTCATATTCTCATTTTAGGCACTCTTGAACACTGTTTAGTTTCATATCAAAGCTCTAAGCTCATATCCTCATTTTAGGCACTCTTAAACACTGTTTAGTTTCATATCAAAGCTCTTGGCTCAAATATTTATTTTTGTCACTCTTAAACTCTCTTTAGTTTCGTATCAAAGCTCTAAGTATCAAATCTTCATTTTAGGCACTCTTAAATCCTGTTTAGTTTCATATCAAAGCTCTAAGTATCAAATCCTCATTTTAGGCACTTAAAACCCTGTTTAGTTTCATATCAAAGATCTTGGCTCAAATATTTATTTTTGTCACTCTTGAACCCTCGTTAGTTTCGTATCAAAACTAAAAGTATCAAATCCTCATTTTAGGCACTCTTAAACCCTGTTTAGTTTCATATCAAAGCTCTCGGCTCAAATATTAATTTTTGTCACTCTTAAACCCTCTTTAGTTTCGTATCAAAGATGTAAGTATCAAATCCTCATTTTAGGCACTCTTAAACCCTGCTTAGTTTCATATCAAAGCTCTCGGCTCAAATATTTATTTTTGTCACTCTTAAACCCTCTTTAGTTTCGTATCAAAGATGTAAGTATCATATCCTCATTTTAGGCACTCTTAAACCCAGTTTAGTTTCATATCAAAGATCTTGGCTCAAATATTTATTTTTGTCGCTCTTAAACCCTTTTTAGTTTCGTATCAAAGCTCTAAGTATCAAATCCTCATTTTAGGCACTCTTAAACCCTGTTTAGTTTGACATCAAAGCTCTCGGCTCAAATATTTATTTTTGTCACTCTTAAACCCTCTTTAGTTTCGTATCAAAGCTCTCTGTTCGAGGGTTTACTGGAATAACTCTTACTAATATTGATTTACTATCAAAGCTTTTCGCTCAAATAAGTTTTTTTGGCATTCGTAAGATTTATTGAATTTCGTATCAAAGGCTCACAGGCTTACTGGGAACCTGCTATTGGTTCCGTATCACAGTTTTTTCGCTCAAAGAGTTATTTTAGAGCAATCTTAAGCGCGCTTTGGATTCGTTTCAAACTGTGTTCGTTGGCTTACTTGAGAAACTGTTGTACATGCTCATTGGTGCCGTATCAAAGCTCTTCTCAAATATTTATTTTAGACACTTTTAAAACCCTCTGGTTTTAGTCAAAGCTTTCTGCTTATGGGCTAGGTTCCACCGAACAGGATGTTTTTGATGTTGAACGTAAGAAAGTTTGTGCAATGTTTTTGCACGCAGTGTTGTGTTCATGCTGGGTTATATTTCCTAGCGAAAAGTGTAAGGCAAAAGAATCAGGTTATACAATAAAACTATACGAAGTATTTTCATTGTGTTCATTCATCACGGAATCAATCAACGTCCAACAAAACATTGGCCCAAACAACGTAATGCGTTATTAATTGTGTGGCAGCGTGCTCAAGGCATTTCCTCTCCCAACCATGAATGGTGGCGGCGTCTGCGGTCGACACAACTTTATTTTCGGGATATCCCCTCTAGGATACGTTCACCCCGAGTGGCCAGTTTTATCGTAATGGAAAATACACCGGAAGGAAAAACGTGCTTCGGTTATCTGGCGCGAGCCAGGTGATTGGTTGTCGCGCAGTGATTTGTAGTTCGCCGGTGGATATATTCGACTTGGGAACAAGGA
>CM040185.1:96669331-96681831 GCA_022606455.1 Callitettix versicolor
ACGTCATTTTAAACCAGCCTGTTCCGTCAGATAATGCAATTCGAACGTGGATAAACAACCTCGAGCAAACGGGATCGACGTCTAAAAAAAGAGGCGGGAGTGTAAAAACTGTTCGAACACCTGAAAACATCGCAGCTGTTCAACAGGCTACGGTTAGAAGTCCTCGCCGATCTGCCAAACATGGAATAAGTGACACATTTGGGGGGGGGATACCTTGTTTTTGTTTTATAGGGATACCTATAAACAAAACTGTTTCAAGCACCCACAACTATTGAAGCCCTCAAACAACGAATTGTAAGACGGATTACGGTAATACCTGTCAACATGCTGCGAGAGGTCATGCAAAACTTCCAAACCAGGCTCCAGGAATGCCTTAACTGCGATGGAGGACATTTGGTAGACGTAGTGTTCAGAAAATAATATTTTTTCGTTTTTGGTTTAACGTCCGACTATTGGACACACTTGGGCTAATGCTGACGATGGGATGATTTATAGCGTATGAAAATGCCAAGCCCTAGCCGGGAATCGAACCCGGGTCCTCGGGGTAAAAGCCCAGTACGCTGTCAACTAGGCCACCGAGGCGGCGAATATTTTTCCTAATTGTACCAATAATGGCTATTCTTGTAGTTTGAATTATTTACTAAGAAAATATTTAAAACAGTTTTTTTTCTACAACCAATTACTGTATTTAATCATCCCGTTTCACTGGCGGACCCTGTACTTTGTTTCATTAACAAACAATGTTAATTTAATTGGAATTATATCGATACGTTTGCGTTCCTCAGGGCGCTCTGTTTCAGGCCAGTCCGTGTTTGTATGAATGCACGACAAACGTAAACAATGTGTCACGGAATATCGGGACGAAAATAAAATGTATTTGGTTTACCTTCATTAGTAAATTGTGAATGTCAGTGTGAATAATGTACACGGCACAAGTGTTGTTAGTATTAGGCTGTTTGACGGGATGTCATAATTTTGAAAACAAGAACGTTCGGGGCGAAACATCGGACAGTCGTGATTAATTTGTGTTTGTCGTTTAACTCGTTTTGCACGGACGGTTCCATGTCAGCTGATCCGGAAAATATTCGTTGTAAATGCTTACGGTAAAACAAAATGTAAAGAAAAATTCCGCCATTTGCCCGTAAAATCAGGTTCGGACGTTATTAAAAAATTGACTTAATTTTTCAAAATCGGATTATTCGTTTTTTACTCAGAGTATATGGTTATTCAAACATTTTTTTGTTATTTTAAGGTGAAAAGCGCAATGAGGTTATTATCGCCTCCCTAAATGTAAGTGTGAGTGTAAAGTTCTTTTTATATTCTTTTTTTCTGCTAGGATTATTGTCGTCATGTTCAGTATGATGATCTGCCTTCCCTAGCTTCGTCAATTCTGCTTTCTTTGACGCGTTTCGGAGAACCTCCATCTTCAAAAACTAGATTATGATCTGCCTTCCCTAGCTTCGTCAGTTACACTTTTGTTGACGCGTTTCGGAGAACCTCCATCTTCAAAAACTAGATTATGATCTGCCTTCCCTAGCTTCGTCAATTATACTTTCGTTGACGCGTTTCGGAGAACCTCCATCTTCAAAAACTAGATTATGATCTGCCTTCCCTAGCTTCGTTAATTATACTTTCGTTGACGCGTTTCGGAAAACCTCTATCTTCAAAAACTAGATAATGATCTGCCTTCCCTAGCTTCGTCAATTCTGCTTTCGTTGACGCGTTTAGGAGAACCTCCATCTTCAAAAACTAGATTATGATCTGCCTTCCCTAGCTTCGTCAATTATACTTTCGTTGACGCGTTTCGGAGAACCTCCATCTTCAAAAACTAGATAATGATCTGCCTTCCCTAGCTTCGTCAATTATACTTTCGTTGACGCGTTTCGGAAAACCTCCATCTTGAAAAACTAGATAATGATCTGCCTTCCCTAGCTTCGTCAATTATACTTTCGTTGACGCGTTTCGGAGAACCTCCATCTTCAAAAACTAGATAATGATCTGCCTTCCCTTGCTTCGTCAATTATACTTTCGTTGACGCGTTTCGGAGAACCTCCATCTTCAAAAACTAGATAATGATCTGCCTTCCTTAGCTTCGTCAGTTCTACTTTCGGTGAAGCGTTTCGGAGAACCTCCATCTTCAAAAACTAGATATAGTTTTTGAAGATGGAGGTTCTCCGAAACGCGTCAACGAAAGTATAATTGACGAAGTTAGGGAAGGCAGATCATTATACTGAACATAGTGAGTGTAAAGTGTTAAAGTCGTAAGTGTGGTGTTGTAAGTGTAAGTGTGGTTAGACTGGGGTACCGCGAGGGACATCTAAGTCCTCTCAATAGGTGCAGCTAGTCTATTCATACAGTGTACCAACCTGACGACAGTTTGTTTTCGTTTTTTGCGAATTCCCATCCGAACAGTTCCATTTTCAGGGTGTCTACTAGTCCCTGATATCCCCGATGTCCCGTAAAAGACACGTATTTTATCAAGCGGTCCCAGATGTCACGGGTAATACCGGAATTCAGAATTGAAATCCCTTTTTTCCTTAGAAAATAATAATTTCCTTCCCTTCTCCGTGATTTTGTAAATTGCGATCCGAAATGCCGATAAATAAGCCTTGATACGGAAAAAATAGTAGAATGTGCCTCTGTTAGCCAGAAATTCAAGTAGGCTTCCAAAAAACTTAATTTTAAGGTTATTATATACATTATAGTGTATTTAATCGTGGAATTAATATTATGTACGAATATTTTGCCGCTAATGTCGAAGAAGTCCCATGTTTTTGTTCCCAAAGAGTCTCTGATTTTTGCTTACAGGGAGCTGGTAGACAACCTGATTTTAGACCCGAGATCTCGGGAAAAAACGTGTACAGTTCGGTTCGAAACCACGATAACCATTACCTAAAAAATATGGACAAAGTTTATACAGTCATAATGTTACGGCATATTTTCCCCACTTCTTTGCCTAACCTAACCTAACTGGAAAAAATAACCGTGTTTATAGATCGACGCGTTAAAAAATGTTAAATTAATCAAAATCCAGATAAATTTGAAACATATTTTTTGTTTTTGCACTGTTGAAAATCATTTTCGCCATCGTAGTGTATTTTAGAATCTGAGTAAATGCGCATTGAAAATACGAAGTGGAATCTCACGGCGGTCAGGGTTCGTTTTCATATTGTCGTTGTAATACATAAAAAAAGGTAAAAAATTGTAATATTGTTATTGCAATTAAACCAAATTATTCCAGAATCCAACAGAGAATAATGTATTTTGCCACGTCGTATGAGTGAGTCCAGCCATGTAAATAAGCGCTACGGAAACGTTGGTTTTGAAAGAAAATCGCGTAATTGGCTTCTACGAATCGGTGCGCCGGTGTTCGTGATTTATTCATTTTAAGAGAAATCGACCTTTATCTCCTACATAAATTTGCAAGTACTCTGTATTGGAGCAAACCTAACGCTGATTCATAGACGTCGGCGAGGTCGAAGTGAAGTAACAGTCGTGACAAATATCATTGAAATGTTAGTTAAGTTTTGCCACGACTCAGTCGTGCGCGCGCGTGTGTATGCGCATGAATATGTCCGAACTCATTGCCTAATTGTCTTCCAATTTGGATAATTTGTTGTTTCGTAAGTCAATATATAATCCTACATATACGGTATTGCGTATCATAAGCTGCCTAAACAACACAGGAACTTACTTAACACCGAAAAATATTTACGGTAAATCCCCGAACTTCTCTCCCGGCTTTTAAACAGCTTACACCTGCAAAACACGTGCACAGTTGTCCCATCAACCAGTATTCGCAGTGCTCGCGTATCTCGTCTAAATTTTTTTTTTTTTAACATCCGACTATTGTGCACACTTGGGCTAATGCAGACGATAGGATGATCTATAGCGTATGAAAATGCCAAGCCCTGGCCGGGAATCGAACCCGGGTCCTCGGGGTGAAAGCCTAGTACGCTAACCACTAGGCCACCGAGGCGGCTCTCTCTAAAGTATGCTGGATTGTTGTATTACTGCCGGCGCACCACGTCGCATTTCAAGTACACATTACCTTCGTCCTGATTGGTTTTTAATAATAGGTTTTTGTGAAATTATGTTTCCCGCTAAGTACAGGTCGAAAATCGTTCGTAGAACATCCAGGAAGACCACCCAACGCAGAACAACTATACGGCAGCTTACCAACACGCGGAAAAACTACAAGACACCGTAACTTGCTCGGGAGGAAATAGGAGGGATCCGGATAACTTTAAAGAAGACAAGAACTTCTTTTACCTCCCCATTTCGAACTGGAAGAGTGCCTCACTCACGCGGCCGACTTGGTAAATGCCTGGAATTCTACTATTTCTTCCGGGACATATACATTTGGAGGTTGAAAGCGTTTTAGAGAATTGAGTGTTAAACTACGAAGTTGCCCTTCAGAGTTCAGTGTCAGGTATGGGTATTACTATGATGGCAGCTCCTGTATGTAATTTGTTAATGGATTCGTTAAGAATGTCCAACAGTCAATGGAAGCAATCGTGACATGGTTTTCAACAGAACCGGTATATTTAACGTTCGACAGCCGTCTAAACTAAATTTTTTCATCGCACGACATTCTTCTTTGATTTCGCGAAATACGTAAATATTACTTCATCATTCCTTAGCGAGAAGTTGAACCTGAAATTCCGCGCGTTGTATACTTGACCCCTTTCCCGAGAAAACATCTCGGCTGCGCCAGTCGAGGTCGGTTAGTTTGCGCGTCTGTGGCGAGGGTTAATGGCGTGACACGTTGGTCATGCAGAACTGGGTGACGGTGTCTGGCGTGATGGAAGCAAGTAACGTCTGTCCTAGTGCGTAGATTGTGGGCGGAGATCGGATTTCCAAAGTGATGCGTCTTGGAGCGCGTCCAGTATACGGTAGCACTTCGCTATTCGAATTTCCGGTGGATAAGACGACTTGCTGGTTCAGATGCGGAGAAATGGGGGATATGTATTGGGCTTCACGTACTTGAACTATTAAGGGAACTGTATTTGTCTGAATCGAAATCGAGACGTTAGTAAACGATCGTACTAGGAGTGGGTGAATCGGGGGGGGGGGTTACAGGGAATATTCCTTTGAAAAAGTGAACACTATTGTTATTTTTTCAGAAATTAAGATTTTATTATTTTTTGTTTATAAAAAAGTACATTCTTTATTGACTTACTGGTGTCAAAAAATTTAATTACTACAACTATTTTTTTTTTTTTTTAATTTAAGCCCACATTGGAGCACACACAGTCAATTTAATTAAGTCTTGGTTTTTCAGCGTTCTTCCCATTTTTTTTAATCTTATTGATCTCTGAAGTCTGAGTTTTTCTGAATATACTACGTTTCGTGGACGTTTTTCCCTAAACTGTAATTGGGTTTCCTGACTTTTTAAGATCGCTTTTTCTGCCAATTGCTCCTTGGTTATTCCTAGTTCCTCCAAGTCCTGTTCCACCTCCTTCAACCAGTTGTTCTTAACTTTACACTTCAGTTGGTAGTCCAATAATCTCTTCGTAAGTCTACTCTCCGGTAATCGAGTTAGGTGTCGAAAGAAGGCCAATCTCCTTTTCCTAAAAATGTTAGTGAGCTGCTCGTTGTTCCGATAAAGACCGCATTCGGCAACAGTCTGTACTGTCCCCCCACCAAATGTTTCTTATTAATAATTGTTCGGAGTACTCTCCTTTCCATTCTCTGGAGCTCCTCCGTTCTATTTTACATCGTTAAAACTATTTTACGTCGTTAAAAAGTTTTTTTTTTGTGAAAAGACAACATTTTGTAAAAGTCTAAAGTACGTTTTGTTGAAATTAACGTCGTAATCAATGTTCACGCTTCAGCTCTGCAGCTTTCACACGCGCGCTCACCGCCAGATTTTTGCGCTGAATGTTGTATGGTTTGTAACTTAAAACCGTTAAGGGTTAAGAAGCCCTTAACATAAGAAAAAATACCGTATACCAGATCAGTGACCCGACTGATCAATGTGCTTTTCGCCTTAATATAACAAACGAAAATTGTTAATCCGACATTTTGTGTGAATATCTTTTCCAAGTCCAAAAGCCGCCTCGATGGCCTAGTGGATAGCGTACTAGGCTTTCACCCCGAGGACCCGGGTTCGATTTCCGGCCAGGGCTTGGCATTTTCATACGCTATAAATCATCCCATCGTCTGCATTAGCCCAAGTGTGCACAATAGTCGGACGTTAAACACCAAAAAAAAAAAAAAAGATATTCTCGTATCGAAATGGTCGTTATTGAATGTTGTTTTTGGAAATTCGCTTCCATCACGTCAGCGAGACATCTGCGTGCAGTTGGAACAATGCCATTGATGTTAGCTCAGCATCGTTACTGCCGACTCAGTGGCCTAGTTGATTAGCGTACTGGGGATTTCACCCCGAGGACCCGGGTTCGATTCCCGGCCAGGGTTTGGCGTTTTCATACGCTATAAATTATCCCATCGTCTGAATGAGCCTAAATGTGCACAATAGTCGGACTTTAAACACCAAAAAAAGAGAAAATTTTCGCGTATCGAGTTGTTCGTTATTGAATGTTGTTTTTGGAAATTCGCTTCCATCACGTCAGCGAGACATCTGCGTGCAGGTGGAACAATGCCGAAATTCGTCTGACGCAATCCCGCGCTTCCTTTTCGCTAACGAAACAAACGTTTGTTGTATGTAATGCCTTACCGGAAGACTGGTTGCAGCCTCTTTATCCGCACAGTCACGCTCACGCCGGGGGATTGCGATTTTTGATTGATTAGCAAACTGTTGATTGCTTTTGGGCGTACCTTTGTTGAATCATCGGTTGCATTTAACACTCGAAGGTCAAGTTCGAGCGGAAGGCATGACTCGAGTCTCGCGTTATCTCCGGCCTTGGGCGTCAATTTTACGGATTCGCTCAACTGAAAAAATAATTTCGGTACACAGCTGTTTAGCGCACGTGGTCGAAGTGAATTTCCAAAAAGCAAAATCACATTTGAAACTCAGATTTCACTGTTATAAAAAAAACAAAATTAAAATCTGCTTATTTTTATTTTTCAAATTGCATGGGAAATACGAAAATGAACCCTGACCGCCGTCAGGTTTAAAATGAAAAATGAGTATAAATATAAAAAAAGTTTGCATTTTTTAAAAGTTTGGAATGCCCGTCATTTTGAAAAGGTTTCACGGTGCTAGGTAACGACCTTTGGCATTGTGGTCTGAGGGTGCACATGAACAGGATAGGTACGTACCATGGTGAAACAGTGTGTAGGTTGTGCAGGAAGGAGGAGGAAACTGCAGGACAGTTTATGATTGTGAGTTCTTGCTAGTAGAAGGCTAGGGGGTTTTTGGTTTCAAAGACCCTAGGGATCTTCAGCAGAGTCAGTGGGTTGTTGGAACTTATTAGGGGCACCAATCTGCTGAACTAGGTATTTTAAGAGGTTAAGTTGCACAATAGGTTAGTCGTTCGCAGTGCCTGGAGTTGAATTATCCCTTCCTATAGTATCTAATATAATCTAATCCAAACACTATTTGTAGGTGATGTATAAATACAACTGTAAAAGGATTTATTTTCAAATACAAAATCACAATATATAACTTCAAACGCTACAAATTTGTATAAAAACATAAAAACATTGTTAGCACTATTGGAAGATAACAAGAAAATCCTATTGTCAAATACTCCAATTTCCCTCATTAACTGTTTTCATTATAACAGTGATTTTTCTTGCATGTACTGCTTTTAAACGCCATCTTTTGAAAATTCACTGTTATAACTAAAACTGTTTATCTGTTACTGTTCTTCTTCCATTAACTGTTTTCATTATAACAGTGATTTTTCTTCCATTTACAGCTTTTAAACGCCACCTTTTGAAAATTGATTGTTATAACTAAAACTGTTATCTGTTACTGCTCTTCTTCCATTAACTGTTTTCATTATAACAGTGATTTTTCTTCCATTTACCGCTTTTAAACGCCATATTTTGAAAATTCACTGTTATAATTAAAACTATTATCTGTTACTGTTCTTCCATTAACTGTTTTCATTATAACAGTGATTTTTTTCCATTTACCGCTTTTAAACGCCATATTTTGAAAATTCACTGTTATAATTAAAGCTGTTATATGTTACTGTTCTTCCATTAACTGTTTTCATTATAACAGTGATTTTTCTTCCATTTACCGCTTTTAAACGCTATCTTTTGAAAATTTACTGTTATAACTAAAACTGTTATCTATTACTGTTCTTCCATTAACTGTTTTTATTATAACAGTGAATTTTCTTCCATTAGCTGAATTACAAGTCTTATTCATCGTACAGAATTGTATGTACTTTATTTACTCTTTTATTGATATATAATAAATTGTAAAACGGTAATACACTTTGTTCAAAAAGTGGTACTTTAAAAGCAGTAAATGGAAAAAAAAATCACTGTTATAATGAAAACAGTTAATGGAAGAAGAACAGTAACAGATAGCAGTTTTTGTTATAACAGTGAATTTTCTTCCATTTGATGAATTACAAGTCTTGTTTATCGTACAGGATTTTATGCATTTTACACGAAATAAATTATAAAACTGTAGTACATTTTGGTCCAAAAGTGATATTTTAAAAGCAGTAAATGGGAGAATCACTGTTATAATGAAAACAGTTAATGGGAGAAAAACAGTAACAGATAGCAGTTTTTATTATAACAGTGAATTTTCTTCCATTTGCTGAATTACAAGTCTTGTTCATCGTACAGGATTTTATGCATTTTACACGAAATAAATTGTAAAACGGTACTACAGTCTGGTAAAAAAAGTATTTTAAAAAGCAGTAAATGGAAGAAAAATCATTGTTATAATTAAAACTGTTAACGAGATTTGATAAAATTATAATTAATTTTTTTCCATTCACAGAATTAAAAGTCTTGTTCATCGTACGGTATTTTATTCATTTTACTGTTCTATTGACATGAAATAAATTGTGAAACGGTAGTACATTCTGGTCAAAAAGTGGTATTTTAAAAGTAGTAAATAGATGAAAAATCACTGTTATAATGAAAACAGTTAATGGATCTGAAAAACATAGCAATCTGTTACTGTTTTCCTCCTATTAACTGTTTTCATTATAACAGTGATTTTTCTTCCATTCACTGCTTTTAAAATACCACTTTTTGAACAAAGTGTACTACCGTTTTACAACTTACTGCTTGTAAGTAAGAAGCTTGTTCTTATGCGTATCAAAAGAACAGTAACATGCATAAAATCCTGTGCGATGAACAAGACTTTGTAATTCTAAACATATTCTAAGAATGTACTCTAGTATTACTGGGACTGCTGTGATTGCAAGGCCGTCACAGTGCATTCTTTTGTTAATCATCGACAACCAGTATACCCATGAGTGTATGACATTAACTAGATAATACGACTGCTAATAGGTTATGGTAATCGTTTCGTACTTCCTGAACTTAAGTGTCTTCTGAACCACCCGTAAGAAAGCGAAAACAACCAGTGTAAACTCCGTTTTTAGGTAATTTACATTAGAGCCGTGTGACCTTGAAATGAGCTCGATCCTGTTATTTAGATCCCTTTTGAATTATTTTTGTATGTGTATGTGTTAGCACTCGAACGTTTTGACCCAGTTTGATTCAAACTTAGCGCAAAAATCGATTTTGATAATATTTTAGACAAGTTCGTTAGCCAGCAAAATTCGTTCATTTCAAAATGGCGGTCATATCAAATCTATGAAATTCTTAAGTTTTTTGTACATTTTTGAAAATCTGCTTACACTGTCGCAATCCAGGGTTCTTAATTTTCGAAATGCGTTGAAGTTATGATATTATTTGACGGCGGTCATGGTTCAATTTTGGTATTTTCGGTGCGATTTGAAGGTTTAAAATGACAATATATGCGGTTTTTATCGCTGATTACGATGGTGCGTTCAGGTTAAAAAAATGTACGGCAAAAACGTTACGAATTTTTGAAGATTTGAAATAGCCGCCATATTGAAACTGTAGAACGAATTTTGGTGGTTAACGAATTTGTGCACGCTGTTTTAGTGTAATCGATTTTTGTGCCACGTTTGAGAACGAAATCGGATCAAAATTGCGAACGTCAGTGTGTTAATACATGCACATACGTAAATTTCAGTGACTCAAAAGTGATCTTTAGATGCGGGCCTAATTTCAAGGTCCCGGGTCTGGGTCTAACCATGATAGCTGCTAAATTTTTTACAGTGGTGGTTCGCTAATAATAGCTGAGGTTTTAACTGTGTGGTCAACCTGAAGTAGTAATATATAAAAAAAGATATTGAAAAAACAAAGAAAAATACTTTCATTACAAAACCAAAAAGAAAAAAAAAGTTTTAGTTTAACTAAGCTTACCGGTGTCTTAGATACTTTGTCCACCGAAACTTTGAAATAAAAAAAATTACAAAATAATTGAATTAATTTTTTCTTTTGTTTTAGGTAAGTTACCGCCATTATAATCCATCCTTGATTCCTACTCTTTACTGTAAGTACAAAGCTATTTTGTTAATAATATGCAACTTAAGCAAATAATGCACAAGACCTGCTTGCATACTGTTTTGAGCTATGAATATTCATATAAGATTAAATTTTTGCAAAGACAGATTCTTTTAAATTTGGTCTTCTATATTATCTTAATTTCACGTTTTAATTAGACTTTTTGATAAATAAATTCTTACGTTTTGTTTTGGATACTTAGGGCTACATGTAGGCTCAATTCATCGAACGTTGGTTAGAATTTATTAAGAGGGAATACAGTTTTTAATAATTTTGTTTTTTCGAGGCAACAATTAGCTTTAAATTAAAAAAAAAATTGAAAAAATGGTATTGAGTTGTACGAAGTTAAAGAAGAAATAATTGCTACACGCAGCTGTCTTGCTGAAGTGATGGAAGCGAATTTCCATAAACAATTTTATACTCCCGTTTTGAAATTATGATTTCACCTGTCATCGCCTAAACAGCATAGGAACTGAGTTACACCTACAACCTAGTTTCGCTTACTAATAACGGAAATGCGTCCCGGCTTTTAAGCAGCCTGTGCCTGCGAAACCTAGTTCACTCCCCTCAACCAATATTCGCTTCTGATTGGTTCGCAGTGCTCTGTATTGGTTCTAAGATAGAACAGATTATTAAATTGCTGACCAGATGTGGCGCATCACCTCGCATCTCCCATACACAATTCATTCTGATTGGTGCGTTCTTTTTCTGGTTTTAACGTTGGAAATCTGAGAAGTTGCCGCCATAATTTCGAGTATAAATGCATGTCGAAAATCGTTGTTCGACAGAACGTCGAGGAGGCCACCCACTCACTGTAAAAGAACTAAAGGCAGGCAACCCACACCTGCAACTGGCAACCAGACACCTTCCTCGGGAGGAAATGGAGGAATCCGACTAACTGCAAAGATGCGAACTTCTTACTCGCGACCGACCTGGTAAACGCCCGGACGTCGACTATTACTCCCGGAGACTACAACACACCATTAAAAACTACGTTAAAATCTGCATATATTAGTATTTTAAACTTTCACATTGCATTAACAATAAGAATTTCTTAAAACTGATTATAAGAAAATCTTTCTGACGGAACATTTCTGTTCTGTTTAAAAACAGTCGTTAAACTTCTTTTTGACTAAACATGTTTTGTTTTCAAAAATTATTGACCGTGTGTTTGTTCTTTCGTTACGTTGTTTTGGCTAAACGCATTGCCGGATTATTTTGAAATTCGGAACGAATGTGGTATCTTGTATAGTTATAAGCTTTTTCCTCATTTCTTTTTTTAATAATGACAGCCTCTGATTTAACAGTGGCGAGTGTATTGCTTGATATTTAATCTAATAACTGATTGACTGGATCGTCGTGTCATAGTTTTGACCGCGTCGTGGAGAAAGGGCATACAATTTTCAGTGAAGCTGGTTCAGTAACACTTTTCCTAAATTAAAGTTACCGTTAATCAGTGAAATTAAGAGTTAAAAATCGTATTTAAACAAATTTTTCAGTTATTGCAAAATAAATTTCGTAAAAGGATCAGTGAAATTAAAGAGTTAAAAATCATCTTGAGTTATTGCAAAATAAATTTCGTAAAAGGATCAGTGAAATTAAACAGTTAAAAATCATCTTGAGTTATTGCAAAATAAATTTCGTAAAAGGATCAGTGAAATTAAACAGTTAAAAATCATCTTGAGTTATTGCAAAATAAATTTCGTAAAAGGATCAGTGAAATTAAACAGTTAAAAATCATCTTGAGTTATTGCAAAATAAATTTCGTAAAAGGATCAGTGAAATTAAACAGTTAAAAATCATCTTGAGTTATTGCAAAATAAATTTCGTAAAAGGATCAGTGAAATTAAACAGTTAAAAATCATCTTGAGTTATTGCAAAATAAATTTCGTAAAAGGATCAGTGAAATTAAACAGTTAAAAATCATCTCGAGTTATTGCAAAATAAATTTCGTAAAAGGATCAGTGAAATTAAACAGTTAAAAATCATCTTGAGTTATTGCAAAATAAATTTCG
>CM040185.1:96686831-96719331 GCA_022606455.1 Callitettix versicolor
AGTATGACTATGTTACGTTTTAAGAAGGTCAGATGAAAAAATTTTTTTTTCCAATAAAAATTGTTGTACCTCATGTTTACCTCTTTAGGGGTTGCATACTGGAAAATCGTTTTTCAGTGCACCCCTTTTTCAGTGCATCTCGACAATGTTGTAAGAAGGTACCCTGAAAATTTCAAGTCTCTAGCTGTAATAGTATTGGCTGTACGTTGATTATTAAATTTGGACTGGGTTAGTAGTTTAATGGCGTCAAAATCATGTTTGTAAAATCCTTTATTAGTGCACCTTGACATTGTTGTAAGAATGTACCTTGAAAATTTCAAGTATCTAGCTATAATAGTATTGGCTGTACGTTGTTTATTAAATTTGGACTGGGTTAGTAGTTTAATGGCGTCAAAATCATATTTTTGCAAAATCCTTAATTAGTGCACCTTGACATTGTTGTAAGAATGTACCTTGAAAATTTCAAGTATCTAGCTATAATAGTATTGGCTGTACGTTGTTTATTAAATTTGGACTGAGTAAGTAGTTTAATGGAGTTAAAATCAATTTTTTGCAAAATCCTTTCTTAGTACGCGCTTACATATTAAAACGAAGGTATCCTCAAAATTTGAAGTCTCTAGGTTTTATAGTTTGGGCTGTACGTTGATCAGTCAGTCAGGACATTGCCTTTTATATAAGAGATTTATAGTAAAAACTTTGTATTCGACTTTATATTGCGATTTACTGTTTAGAGCGTTACACACAGATGGGACACAAGGACCCGTGATCCTTTCTAACTGAAATATTTTCTTCGTTGTTTGCTCATGGAATGCTTCAACTAATCTTCTGGTCTTGTAGTAACGTCCAAGTACAGTACCTCTGACACGATCATCCGTCTTCGTTGTATTAGTTACTCCGTGTTCTTTGTTCGTCGTTGAGTGTTCGCTTCTTACAGCGTATGCAGATTGTGGTTTGACAATAATACAGACTTGAGGTCAATAAACCTTTACCGGTAGTTTGGGAAATCCTTGTTTTTGTCAACCGGAGAACCAGATGGGGACCGGTTTGGATGGGAGCTTCGCTCGATATTCGTTGTTACTGCATTTTTTTGCTAACAAACTATTTCAATAGGCCTGTTTTGTTAGAAAAATCATCGCTATGCGCTGTCGTCTCGCAGACGTGATAGAAGCGAATTTCCAACAATAATGATTTTTTTTGAAAATGTAATTTCATTATCGTTACCTCGTAACCAACATTACATTCTGGGGGGAAATAGTATTTGAACTTTTTAAGTTACATGGAAAGTATGGAAATTAATCTGACAACAATGCAAACAGAATTTGAAATGCTAATTTATGCAGATTTTAACGCTGATCTCGATGGATGAATCTAATTTTCGTAAAAGTAAGATATAGAAGAATTTACTTCACCTATGAAGACTGATAATAAATATACTAAAAAAATATATTTAAAATGATACGGTTTAGAACTAAATCGAAAAACCCACTATATTTAAAAAAAATTTCGATAACATTTAACATCGATTTTTTATACGATTTAAAGGGAATCCGAAGTTAAAAAAAACCACAATTGAAAAAAGTGCACGTGTGGAACTCGATGGGTTACCGCCATTTGCTGAATCTACATTTAGTTTGAAAATACGTTTACACGTATCTTGTTTTGCTTAATTAAATAAATACGTGAACCTAGCTTAGACACTATTTACTGTAGTTATAGTAAAAGATCACTTTTACTATATTCGTAACGATCAGCTGATTTCATTGAACAGCTGATAGGTTATAATAAGTTCCAGTTTGTGTTTTTGAAACTAGCAATATTACTAATAATTATTATAAAGTTTATATTAATTTTGAATGTATTACAAACGGTTACAACGTGCACGTGTTCTTCAACTAAGGCAAAATACCTAAACTAAAGCAATACAACGTTTTAATATAATACGCGTGTATTGTTATCGAAAAGGTGGAAGAAAAAGAGACGAAATTCGTTCGCTCGTTCGTTCCATATTTCCGTTACATTCTTTCCGTTCGGCCGACTTTATCTATTCACTCCTCTCGGTGAAGCTAACATTAAAAGCTTTGCTTCAAAATACTTGTGGCCCGTTGATCGAGGGGCGGTCAGTCTGCTGTCTGTCTGAATTGCGCACCTAAAAGTTCTTGTTCGAGTCGCATTTACTCTCGTTCCTTTTCCCTGACCTCTAACACCGCTAAGCTGTTATCAACGTTGGTTTTTCTGCCAAGTTCGGAAAAAACACTAAAATAGCAAAAGCCAGAATCCTACGTGTATTAAAAAGTTTTTAATGTCACGTTTTTAAGTTTTTTAGTGATCTACAGGTCATATGGTGGCGATAATTTGAAGACCCGTGTCTAGGTTTTGCATGAAGGATCTCCAACAGTGCATTTTATAGGAATTTCGTTAATTAGATTTTTGAAATTTTGTATGGTATTTTTTAAATGCATTGTTTTTTTCAGTTAAAATAATTTCGTAATGGAGAACAGAACATGCTTAAACTTTACGGTAACTTAAATTCGCTAATAAATAAGTCGTAAAAAAATTTGACATTTAAAGTGACACGGTTTGGAACTTAACCTACTTGATCGATTTTATTTATTTTAATCGATAACCGGCGTCTTAAGAATGTGAGAATTTTGTGCAATGTTTATCAGAACCAGTGCGTGCTGTTCACGAGCGACTTTGCTCCAAGCTTGACAGAAACAATCAACAAGCGATGCGTTGGTGTCGCTGGCATATCGGTTACACCTCCAGGTAAACAGATCCGATTAGAGATCGAGGGGAAAGATTAGCGATCAAAACAGAAATATCTGTGTTTACAACGAGTGTAAGTCAAGGTGTCAGGGGCAGGACAGGTTAACCTTGGCTCGGTACGATGTGGTACTTGCGCCATGGTGGCGTAACTAAGCGAAATTCGACGGTTCGCGGTATTGAGGTGGGTCAGGGAAAGATGTAAGTGCGCAGTTTGGCAGCAGGTGTCGGCAAAAACGTGGCACCCACCTGTATCGCTTTGCTCGACACGTTGTGGTACTTGCGCCATGGTGGCGTAAATAAACGAAACTCGACGGTTCGCAGTGTTGAGGCGGGTCAGGGAAATGAGTAAGTGCGCAGATTGTCAGCAGGTGACGCTAAGCTCGGTACTCTGAGGTTCTTTTGTTATAGTGGCGTAACTAAACGAAACTCGACGGTTCGCAGTGTTGAGGCGGGTCAGGGAAATGAGTAAGTGCGCAGATTGCCAGCAGGAGTCGCTAAGCTCTGCACTCTGCGGTTCTTTTGCTATGGTGGCGTAACTAAGCGAAATTTGACGATTTGAGGTGTTGAGGTGGGTCAGGGAAATGAGTAAGTGCGCGGTTTGGCAGCAGGTGTCGCTAAGCTCGGTACTCTGCGGTCCTTTGCTATGGTGGCGTAACTAAACTAAATTTGACGATTTGAGGTGTTGAGGCGGGTCAGGGAAATGAGTAAGTGCGCAGTTTGGCAGCAGGTGTCGCTAAGCTCGGTACTCTGCGGTTCTTTTGCTATGGTGGCGTAACTAAACGAAATTTGACGATTGAGGTGTTGAGGCGGGTCAGGGAAATGAGTAAATGCGCAGTTTGACAGCAAGTGTCGCTAAGCTCGGCACTCTGCGGTTCTTTTGCTACGGTGGCGTAACTAAGCGAAATTTGACGATTGAGGTGTTGAGGCGGTTCAGGGAAATGAGTAAGTGCGAGTTTTGGCAGCAAGTGTCGCTAAGCTCGGCATTCTGCGGTTCTTTTGATATGGTGGCGTAACTAAGCGAAATTTGACGATTTGAGATGTTGAGGCGGGTCAGGGAAACGAGTAAGTACGCGGTTTGGCAGCAAATGTCGCTAAGCTCGGCTCTCTGCGGTTCTTTTGCTATGGTGGCGTAACTAAACGAAATTTGACGATTGAGGTGTTGAGGAGGGTCAGGAAAATGAGTAAGTGCGCAGTTTGACAGCAAATGTCGCTAAGCTCGGCACTCTGCGGTTCTTTTGCTATGGTGGCGTAACTAAACGAAATCCGACAGTTCGAGGCGTTGAGGTAGATATAATTACGGCACACAACACTAAGCAATATATATATATATATATATATATATATATATATATATATATATATATATATATATGAGGATATTTTGAAGGAAGAACGCAAAATCTTGAGGAAGATCCTTGGCCCGAGATTAACATAAGATGGATACAGGTTGCACTCCCGGAAGACCACAGAGAAGATATCGAACCTGGCAGCAGATATCAGAAGAAGGAGGCTTCGGTTCTATGGACACATCAGTAGTCTCCCAACAACGAGACTTGCCAACAGAATCCTTAAGTATATACAAGGTGTCAAATCAACAACGTCGTGGATCGCACAAGTCAGAATAGACCTACATGACGCAGAAATAGACTCAACAGACGTTGAAGACAGGAACGCATACAGGAGAAAGATGCTCGGTTGGAAGGTCCCAGAGAATGAAATCCCAAAGAGAGAGGGGTAAAATGGACGGAGGAGCGGAAGAGGATCCATGGGGACAGGATGAGGGAGGTGTGGAGGATTAGAAGGAGCAAGACATGAGTTAGATCCAACATGGTCTATACGCAGATATTTATATATAATCAGCGTTAATAACTGTAGTACTTAACATTTTGTAATTTGAAAATTTAGAATATTAAATAATTTAGATTTTAAATTATGTAAGGTAATGTTTTACAAATTTTCTTGATCAATCGTTTGTTTGGTGTCAAATACATTACTGCAATCAATGAATTTTTGTCAAGAATGAATAAATGACCTTGTGAAATGTGCACCAGTTCTGAACTTTAGAACACGTTGGAGGAGTCGTTAAGGTTTGTTACGTTCATAAATGAGCATTGGTTATCGTGAAAGGCCCAGTTGGGGACCATGAAATGAACACCGTTACTTAGAATAAGTTTCGAGGGATGGTTGAAAATTGTATGAGTGATTTTTATAATTACTGTAGTGATACGTGTAATTGTGATAATGAATTATTGATTCTGTGTCTTAATATTTGGAATAGAGAAAAGGTTATTTAGCGTTGTCTAATGAGTGACTTTAGAAAGCTTTTGGGCCAGAAGTTTGTTCGTTACTTTCCCGGTATTACCAGTTCAACTATTTCTCCATTTCGTTTCAGTTTCAATCGCCATTTTGTTTTTATGAATGTTGTCAAAAAAATTTGAATGTAGAGTTTGTTAGTGAAGAAATCAAAAAGCAAGCATTGAAGCATGGACACCGCATCTCACATCATGAATGCTCCGAGGTTCGGGGACTGATGGTTACACCTACGTCAGCTAGAAGACTGCAAAGAACTAAGCCTTCTGATTTGATTAGTAGAGAATAACCGTTGGGTTATAACTCTAGATAAACGTACTATATTTACCGATTGTGTTCATAGAAATGTAAATTACTAGATGGGTTTCTGACTCAGTTGTAATATTATTAATAATAAAAAAAAAAAAAAAAAAAAAAAAATTGTTTTTAAATAACCTTTTTCGTTACGGTCGACTAACGTACTCGATTTTTTCTATCGGACTTGACGACCTCGACATTTAATCACGTGGTCGTACTAAAGCAAATACGAAATAGTTTGCGTCAGTGAGTCAGTCAGTAATCACCTGTGCTTGTCAGTAATTTTCCCTTCCGTCACCAGCCCAGCCTATATCCTTCGAGTCTTGACATCTTCCGCGCAATCTTGATTAACGTTTTTTTCTCAGCCGTTTAAATCACATCATCGGATGGTTTAGAAAGTAAGCCACCTTAACCGTACTGTAGACAGATCAGATGATTTGCTGAGGGCTTTCCTAGAGCTGACCTTGATGTGTGTCCTGAAGGTTGTCTAGTTAATACCAGCGACTTGGAGATGTGCAGCGTGCCAAAATATATTGCAGGATAGCGTGATTGACATGCCCGAGTGTAATTTCCTTGCGGCCAGGGTCACTTTTCGTTTTGATTTACTCGTGTAACATCACTTTTCGCTAGAAAATAAGCAGATGAATCGGCCATCTTGGTAAGAGCTAGATCCTAAGAGCACCGACCTGTACTCCAGTAAACGTTTCTGTCCCCCTCTTTCTCTCCCTCTGTCCCTCTTTCCCCTCTTCCTTCTGTCCTCTCTTCCCCTATCTCTGTCCCCCTTCCCCTTTCACCCCTCCTCTCCTCTCACCATCTCTCCCTCTCCTCTCTGTCCTCTCTTTTCATATCTCTGCCCCTCTCTTCTTCCCCTTCCCTCCCTCCCTCCCTCCCTCCCGCCATAAAATAAGTGACATTAAAGACATGTCTATGTATTTTTTTTTTTTTTTTTAACGTCCGACTATTGTGCACACTTGGGCTAATGCACGATGGGATGATTTATAGTGTATGAAAATGCCAAGTCCTGGCCGGGAATCGAATCCGGGTCCTCGGGGTGAAAGCCTAGTACGCTTTCAACTAGGCCAAAGAGGCGGCATGCAAATTATTGTTATTAACAGAATATAGTAACGTTTCGACAAAATATAAGTGAGGTTATTGGTCCAAAGCCCTAAATTCTATGGAGAGACTTGTCTATGTAGAGCGGGGCTGCAGACTAGCTGCACCTATTGAGAAGATTTAGACGTCACTCGCGGTACCCGAGTCTAACACACTTACACTTACAACACTGCACTTACGACTTTAACACCTTACACTCACACTTACATTTAGGGAGGCGATAATAGCCTCAATGTGCTTTTCCAAAAATTGTTGACGTCAAACATATAAACAGCTTTACTAATTAAGTTTCGATAACGCAATCTAACTTTCTTCTTTTCAACTTCGCGAATTTATCAACAATTTTGTTTGGGTCGATTTTGTCTGCTATTTCTCTGTTCTACTCATGTCCATCGGGTTCCTTCTCCCTTTCTCTCCAAGGATACGATAAACTTTAACCTGTCTGGCTGTACCTGTGCATGCAGGCTTCAAAGAAGCCCGGTGCTAATATAAAGAGAACATAATGCTAGTAGTGTGCATTTGTATTTTCCTTAATTAGGTAAACAACAAATGTGTATAATATTTCTTAAAATCGTTTCCAATTCGAAAGGGGAGCCTCTCTCTAGATGCGCCAATGAGCGGGAGAGAGCTGAGTGAACAAGGCTCTCGAAGGTGTAAAATAGATTCGCCCTTTTTGGGAAAAATGTGTTACATAGATTTTTTATAGCAGTGTTATCTTTACTTTTGGGACTACGTAGCAGGTTTCAGAAAACCCCCTTTTTTAAATAGTTTACGCCTCATTGGAGCACTTTAATCAGTCCATACACCTCCAAGTCCAGTATCGCTATTGAGCGATTAGCGTTTCAGCCTCTTCTTCCGTTCCCAAAATTCCTTCATCCTGTCCGACCTGGCTGCCATTTAATATAAAGAGTAAAATATATTAAACCCCCCTTTAATATTGAACCCCCTTGTAATATAAAGAATAGAATTATGTTAATAGTGTGTAAATAATAAATTCATATTTCTTCATGTTTTCAATCCCAAAGTGGAGGGACTGCATTCCCTTCGCCGTCCCCTAAATCCGCCATGACTCCCCCACACACTGTATTACCACAATGGCTTCTCTAAAGGCTTATATTCTAAAAGAAATTCGTAAATAAATGGCTGATTAACGGTTATTTATTACGCTAAGTTTTAGGTTATATTCACTGTTACTGTTTTTTTTCACTTTCTCATAGCGGCGCAAATATACAGCTGCAGTCGTAGAAAGCATTCAGCAAAAGTGACCAAAATAACGTGGTTAGCGTTACCTCTTGGCAAACATTATAAAAATTTCAAAGCGAGACTTCAAATTGTTCTTTATTCGACTGTTCACGCAGTCTGACAAACTGAACAGCCTTATGTACAGTTCCTCGATGAAAATAACGTGATAAGATTGTGTCCGTTATCAACCTGTGTTCTGTGGAATCTGATAAATTGCTCATCTATCTGGCTAAATTTTATAAACGATCGCCTTGGCATATTGGCCAAGGCTGAGGTCATTTGGCGTTCGAATTATCAAAACTTAATCGGGCGACTGATTCTTTCAGATAATTGCAAGTGCGCTTCGTGACTGCGGGTACCGACGTTTTTGGTTACGATATTGGTCACGTTGAAGTGGTATGTTTTACGTAGTGAATTGAAATTGTCTTAGTCCCAGCGTGGATAAGTTCGGGCGAATCTCTATCGGGTCGGTGAGGTGCCTTTGCAGTTCTTCCTTCTAAACAGTTTGATGTAATATTGGCGGAAATGTGTTGGCTGTTGCACTTACTCGATGTTCTTTTGAACAACGATTTCTCTCTCTCTCTCTCTCTCTCTCTCTCACACACACACACACACACACACACACACACACACACACACACACACCACACACCTCCACCCCACCCCACCTCCACACACGCAAGCACGCACTTGCATGCGTGCGCGCGCGCACACGCACACACACACACACACATCCACCCCACCCAACACACATGCACATACACACGCACGCACACATCTCCATCCCACCCCCACACACATTTTTTTTAGGCGAAAAGCACATTGAGGCTATTATCGCCTCCCTAAATGTAAGCGTGAGTGTAAAGTGTTAAAGTGTTAAGTGTAGTGTTGTGTGTGTTAGACTCGGATAACGCGAGGGACGTCCTCTCAATAGGTGCAGCTAGTCTGTACCCCTGTAGGGTTTGTTCTAAGCAAGTAGGCGTAATGAAAGAGGTTTTCAATTATTTTGAGTATAATGATCTGCCTTCCCTAGATTCGTCAGTTCTACTTTTGTTGACGCGTTTCGGAGAACCTCCATCTTCAAAAACTATATCTATAGTTTTGATAGATATAATGATGGAGGTTTTCCGAAACGCGTCAACAAAAGTAGAATTGACGAAGCTAGGGAAGGCAGATCATTATACTCATCGTAGTGACATAATCCTAGCAGAAAAGAAGAGAATATAAAAAGGTTTTTAATTTTTTAAACAGTACCGAAGGACAGGTATTCAGTTAGTATTAATGTATATAGGAGGTACTCTGTGGACTTTAAAGAGTGTAAGGGGCATTTTCTCTGAACTAGAAAGAATCGCTTATTACGTTAATTGTGATTCATTGTAGCCTTCCACATTGATAATACACAAAGTTAGCTAACAAACGTAACGTTTCCCACAAAGGTTATGAAAACATTCCTTCCATCAAGGAGCAAGCAGCGGTTTTAATTATAATATTTTATAGCCCGAGTAAGGCGAAGACGGCATTCCACAGCGGCCTAAGTGTAACAGCAATTACTTAGCCACTTAGTCTCGATTATCCGGACGCTGTTCATTGTTAATCTAATTTCGAGCCTTGACATTAGCTCAGCGTGTCCGGATACAACGACCCGATCAAACAGACGGTACTACGGCTCGCCTTGGCCGGTCTGTAGCCGAGAAACAAAAGAATGGTTATGGTCTTGACGAGTGCTGAGCAGTGATGGCGATTTATGTCCTTACAATCCAGACGCGACAAATAGATCACGGCCTGGCTTTATTATTGTTCGGGCTATAAAATTCACCTCGTACAGAGCGTTCAATGTTATACTGTAAGTAAACATTCCATTAACCTAGAAACACCGTGTTGTACAAACTTCACTAAAAACATTGCGACGCTTTCTCGCCTCCGATTATATATTTTTTAAATACGTTCATATCACGAACGTAAGCACCTTAACAGAATCTGTGTTTTGTATACCATAAAAAATGGGAAAAAATATTTAAGACTAGAGTCAGTGTATCGAATTGTAAAAAAAATTAGTTTTTTTAAGACGAAAAGCACATTGAGGCTATTATCGCTTTCCTAAATGTAAGTGTGAGTGTAAAGTGTTAAAGTCGTAAGTGTAGTGTTGTAAGTGTGTGTGTGTGTGTGTGTGTGTGTGTGTGTGTGTGTGTGTGTGTGTGTGTGTGTGTGTGTGTGTGTGTGTGTGTGTGTGTGTGTGTGTGTGTGTGTGTGTGTGTGTGTGTGTGTGTGTGTGTGTGTGTGTGTGTGTGTGTGTGTGTGTGTGTGTGTGTGTGTGTGTGTGTGTGTGTGTGTGTGTGTGTGTGTGTGTGTGTGTGTGTGTGTGTGTGTGTGTGTGTGTGTGTGTGTGTGTGTGTGTGTGTGTGTGTGTGCGCGCGTGTGCGTGCGCGCGCGCGTTCGTCTGTGTGTGTATGTGTCCGCGCGCGCGTGTCTGTGTGTGTGTGTGTGTGTGTGTGTGTGTGTGTGTGTGTGTGTGTGTGTGTGTGTGTGTGTGTGTGCGCGTGTGCGTGTGTGCGCACGCACGTTCGTCTGTGTGTGTATGTGTGCGCGCGCGCGTCTGTGTCTGTGTGTGTGTGTGTGCGCGCGTGCGTGTGTGTTGTGCGCGTGTGTGTGTGTGCGTGTGTAGCTACAGTCTAATTTTAAGAGGGAAGAAGGTCCAAGGAGGTTTTCTCAGGTAGGATTTCGATGAAGGACGACACACCATGGTGAAATCTGTTTGGATTTGTGTGTGTGTGTGCGTGCGCGCGCGCGCGTGCGTGTGTGTTGTGCGCGTGTGTGTGTGCGTGTGTAGCTACAGTCTAATTTTAAGAGGGAAGAAGGTCCAAGGAGGTTTTCTCAGGTAGGATTTCGATGAAGGACGACACACAATGGTGAAATATGTTTGGATTTTTGTTTTCTGGATTCAGTGGCAGAAACTTTATAAATTGTTTTTCAGCCGTAGAGGTATGAAAACCAAAATTTTGCCACATCGTTTCCGTTTAAAAAAAGGTAAATTCTGTATAAATACATTTTCCGTCCCCAAGAAGTACGCCCAATAGAGGTGTCCGTTAAAGGAGTTTTCAATGTATTTAAATTTTAATGACCAACAAAAGGTGATCAAGAAGTCAGGATCGGTGCTCATTTCAACGTTCCTGGTCGTGGTGTTACCATGACGGCTGCTCCAGAAGTTAAACTTTCCAATTCGTTAATAATTAATTTAAAAAGTGAGTGTGAAAGATTTTATGTTCTTAAAAATAATATCGATTTTATGTTGTGTGGTTATTACTTTCAACTGTGGTTCAATAGCTCTTACTATTTTATTGCCTTTTTGCAATTATCCCAAACAATAAAAGAATGACCGTGGTTCAACAGCATTAATAAATCAAAATTATTAAAAAGACATTTACACCAATCACGTCCTGTCAAGATCGAATCGATTCTTTTGTTCGTAGTGTTTATAGTTTATTCGAGGTGAAATTTAACGTGGTTCTTGTTTTTAGGTCATCGTATCCGGACGCCCCTCCGAGGTTTCACGAAGGAAAGCTGATATCAAGGTCGTTTAAGCCGGATAATCGAGAGCGTTTGTTATAAATTTTTCACGTTCACGCTCGTTTTGCGAGAAATTCTAAGTAATAGGTAATTAAATTACTTAGAATATTAGGATATTTGAGACAAAAAATGTCTTCCGTAAAACATGAATTTAGTGTATTGGAAATCGTATTACAATTTAGAATACGTTTAAATAGTTTAATGTCAAACTAAGAACGTATTTCTGATTTTGTGAAAATAGATACTAAAAAAAATATTAGCCAATTTAAAGCTTGTTCAGAACAGATAAGTTTATAAACAAATAAACAGACAAACAGATAGATTTATGAACAGATAAACACTGGGAATCCATTAAATTATTATAGCCGGATAATCGAGACTAAACTAAACTAACAAGGTGAACCATAACTCAGGTATTGTATAAGAACTGGTATCATCAGATAACTGTCTGTATTAGTCAATTTAAACCGTGTTTACAAACTGCTAATTTAGTATATAAAACAGAAATCGTATCACAAATTCACTTAAATCGGATAATCGAAACTAAACTAAACAGGGGGAACCGAAACTTACATTTTGTTATATAAAAACTAATATCATAAAAAAAATAACTATCTGTAAGCCTAATAGTAAATTTCAACGTTTTCATAAAAGATAAGTTTAGCATCAACAATAAAAATTGTACCAGAAATTACTGAAATCGGATAATCGGGTCTGTACTAAACAAGGAGAACGTGACTTATCTTGCATGAAAAACTGGTATACAAAATAACTGTTCGCATTAGTAAATTTAAACAGTTTTCATAAACGATATTTTAATATGAACACTAGAAATCATACAAGAAATTACTTTAATCGGATAAACGGGACTAATTAACAAGGTGAATCGTAACTTATGTCTTGTGTACAAATTGGTACCGTAAAAATAACTTCGTATTAGTCAATTTAAACAATTTTCATAAAAGATAAATTTAGTATTTCTTAAGTCGGATAATCGGGAGGTGAACAAGAAAAATGTAACTCATGTCTTGTTACATAAAAACTGGTACCATTATAAATAACTGTCCTTATTAGTTACTTTAAACCGTTTTCGTAAAAGATAAATTTATTATGAAGACTAGAAATTGACAAAGAAATTTCTTGAATCGGATAATCGGGACTAAAGTAAACAAGAGAAATGTAACTCATATCTTGTTGTACATAAACTGGAACCATCAAAAATAACTGTCCTTATTAGACAATTTAAATAGTTTTCATAAAAGATAAACTTATTATGACCACTAGAAATTTTCTTGAATCGGATAATCGGGACTAAAGTAAACAAGATATGTGTAACTTATATCTTGTATACAAACTGGAACCATCAAAAATAACTGTCCGTATTAGACAATCTAAATAGTTTTCATAAAAGATAAATTTATTATGAACACTAGAAATTGACAAGAAATTTTCGTGAATCGGATAATCGGGACTAAAGTAAACAAAAGAAATTTAACTCATCTGGTTGTATACAGACTTGTACCATGAAAAATAACTGTCCGTATTAGATATTTAAATAGTTTTCATAAAAGATAAATTTGTATGAACACTAGAAATTGACTAAAAATTTTCTTGAATCAGATAATCGGGACTAAAGTAAACAAGTAAATGTAACTCATATCTTGTATACAAATTGGTACCATCAAAAATAACTGTCCGTATTAGACAATTTAAATAGTTTTCATAAACGATAAATTTATTATGACCACTAGAAACTGATGAAAAAATTTCTTGAATCGCATAATCGGGACTAAAGTAAACAAGAGAAATGTAACTTATATCTTGTTCTATACAAACTGGTACCATCAAAAATAACTGTCCGTATTAGACAATCTAAATAGTTTTCATAAAAGATAAATTTAATATGAACATTAGAAATCATAAAAGAAATTATTCGTCGGATAATCGGGAATAAACTCGTCAAGCAGAACAGTCTTGTATAAAAACTTGTAACATGAAAAATAACTGTTTGTATTAGGCAATTAAATCTGTAACGTTTTCTGTATTGCTGGGACATTTCTATCCGGACTTGCGTCAGAATTCTTCACTCCCCCCCCTTTATTGTTAATGAAAAAGCGGAAATCGGACTGTATACACCGAGTCCCAGACTAAATGTGTTTTTAAAAATGACGTAACCAAGCCATTGTTAGACGTTGGAATGCGGTTTTGTTGGTAAGTAAAGGATATCTTGGGTATAAAATGTAATGATAATGTGTATGTAGTTTTGTTCTTTAAGGAAAGGAATCTTGTATGAATTAGCTGTATAGTTTATTGAAGTGTTTTTATCTGCAACTATTTCACGGTGTGCTGAAATCCTTTTACACTCTAACGTGTTTTAATTTTTAATATTAAGTTCTGCAAATTTAAAAAAAAATATTTTTTGGCCATTGGGATTGGGAATGTTTATTCACTAGTTCAGCAAATCGGCGCCGTTAGCAAGTTCCAATTCACTGGCTTAGTTCATCCTGTTGGAGATCCTTAAGGTCCTGGAAATCAAAACCCCTTAATCTCCTACTAGCAGTATCCTCACTATTATAAACTATTTGTTCTGCTGTTTCCTCCTGTTTACTGTACACACGGTTTCTCCGTGCACCCTCAGACCACAATGCCATGATTTTCCTAAGTTGTGCTCTGCCTAAGTCGAGGAAACTTACCCAAGAGGAGCTATGGGTAAGTAATCCTGTTAAGTAATCCGTTTTACTTGGGGTAAAGTTTTACCGTAGATTAACATTTTAAAATAGTAAACGCCATTAAAAACAGTAAAATAATACTCGATTTATTTTCGTATTTTTAATATAATTTAAAAGTGCCGATTCGTTTAAAACTGGGTACAAAAATCGATTCTATTCTTAGCTTTAAAATTAAACAGTTTCAAAATGGCTGTCTTTATAAATCTTAATTCGTAACGTGTTTTTATTTAAAATTTGTAAGTTGCATTAAAAACGCGAGAATATAACTGACAGTTTATTTTTACTCCGCAGACTAGCTGAGAGGATTTAGACGTCCCTCGCGGTACCCGAGTCTAACACACACACACTTACGACTTTAACACTTTACACTCACACTTATATTTAGGGAGGCGATAATAGCCTCAATGTGCTTTTCGCCTTAAAATAACAAAAAAAAAATCTTTTTTTGCTTAACTTACATACTTTATGCCAATAAGAAGTGACAACGAAGGATCAGGGGTAAAAGTAAGGGTAAAGGAAACAGTAACTGCGGCTCGAACTAATAACCTTGAGACGGTGCTATGGAATTAAATATCACAATATGTTGTCCATCAGATTCAATGTGTACGACATAAAAATGTGTCAACACGTAACTTTGAAAGTTTGATCTTACAAAAAGTCTTGTGCTTTTATTATTTAGTATTTTAATCTTCCCCCACGTCAGGGGGTGCAGACTAGCTGGACCTATTGAGAGGATTTAGACGTCCTTCGCGGTATCCGAGTCTAACACACATTTACACTTACGACTTTAACACTTTACACTCACATCTAGGGAGGCGATAATACCCTCAATGTGCTTTTCGCCTTAAAAAACAAAAAAAGGTGGCAGTCACATGACTGCCGACAGAAGTGACTTCTTATCACGGATTATGGCTATATATTGTACACCACAAAAGAAAATTTATAGCCGATTTTAAAAATCATCAGTACGTTCATTTCAGTTTAATATATTTCTAAATACAATATACGAGGGTTGATCAAATATAAACGAGACTGATTTTTTAAAAAATTTATTGCTTACTTACAAATTATTCTTGATACAACTTATTTTTCTACATAGTCTCCCGCACGAGTAACACATTTTCCCCACCGGATTGGAAGTTTTTTAATTCCATCTTCGTAAAAAGTTCTCGGGCGTTCATTGAGCCATTGGAGCACGAAGGTCTCCACCGCAGAATCGTCTTCGAAACGCTGGCCTCCAAGCGCCTCTTTGAGTGGCCCAACCAGGTGATAGTCGCAGGGTGATAAGTCTGGACTGTATGGGGGATGTTCCATTGGTTCCCAGCCAATTTGATCGAGTTTAAGCCTCGTAGCGTTCGCCGAATGTGGTCGGGCATTATCGTGAAGAAGAATGACGTTTCTCGCCGGTTTAGATTTCCTTTTCCTACGAAAAGACTGTTTTGCGGCCTCTAAAACATCGCAATAATATTGTGCATTTATTGTGCGTCGTTGATGGAGGAAATCGACGTGAAAGGCGCCTTGATTGTCGAAAAATACAGTGGCCATTACCTTCCCGGCCGACGATCGTGATTTGGCCTTCAGGTTTTCTACTGCTTACCGTCCTTCGGCGAATTCCTTGTGCCAAGCAAAAACGTGAGCTCTTGACAGGGTCCTGTCCCCGTATTGATCCGTCAATCTACGAAAGATTTCAGTCGGATTGACCCCCTCCTTGGCCAAAAACTTAATAATAATTCTCTGCTCCACGGAAACGTGCACTTCACTCTCACTCATTGTATAGTTTTATACTGAAGGGTCCGAACGGAAATGTTGCCCGTCTACGCCCGTCCCAAACCTCCCAGGCTACCTGAAACCCCACCCTTTAGAGTTTAATGTCCAACGGAAAAGTTTTTAGAAAGTCAGTCTCGTTTATATTTGATCAACCCTCGTATTATGATTTTATGGCTTTTTACCAAGACAGATTTTTGCTACTTGACATTAAAATAGGCTATAACTGACCATGGGAGAAGCACGGAGTCCCAAATGTATTCCTGCTACTCTTAATATCTGACCCTGTGACTTATTGTCATTGTAAATGCCAACTTCAATGGAAAATGCCATATTTTAATTTGGAAAGGCAGGTTGTTTGGAATTATAAGATTGTTTCAATTAAAATCGTTGCAAATGTAAGCTTATAAACAATTTTATAATAAATAATAACAGGGATTCAGATTTTTAAAACGGAAATACATCTACGTCCATTTCAAGTACCTAAACCATGTTCATTTTAAATTTCATCTCAATCGGTCCAGTAGTTAATATGTGATTGAATAACAAACAAAAACACACACAAACTTTCAAATTTAAAATATTATATTAAGAATTATAAAATATTATTAAAACGTCACTGTTGTAGCCTACAGTCAACACATATCGCAAAACTGAATACTAAATAATTCAGTTGCACTGGGTATTGTAGTATAATGGCATTTAAATATTTATTATTCACACCTACCAATATATAATAACGTATAAAACGTCAATCTTACACAGTTAACACTTGTCATAAAACTAAATACTAAATAAAGTTGGACTGGGTAAGTAGTATAATGGCGTTTAAAATAATTTAAATATTTATTATTCACACCTAACAATATATAATAACGTATAAAACGTCAATGTTACACAGTTAACACTTGTCATAAAACTAAATACTAAATAAAGTTGGACTGGGTAAGTAGTATAATGGCGTTTAAAATAATTTAAATATTTATTATTCACCCCTACCAATATATAATAAACGTATAAAACGTCACTGTTACACAGTTAACACTTGACACAAAACTAAATAATTAAGTTGGACTGGGTAAGTTATATAATGGCGCGAACATACAAGTTTTCACTTCAAAAATACCTCTTAAATCAAACGTATGTATAAGAGCGTGATGCGGGGAAAAAATGAATTTTTTTCCCGTGCAAAACATACATCCAGCCGCCTCGGTGGCCTAGTTGATAGCGTACTGGGTTTTCACCCCGAGGCCCCGGGTTCGATTCCCGGCCAGGGCTTGGCATTTTCATACGCTATAAATCATCCCATCGTCTGCATTAGCCCAAGTGTGCACAATAGACGGACGTTAAACACAAAAAAAACATACATCCATACCCCGCCATAAGAAGTATTCACTTCGAAAAAGTTTATTTTTAACGTGATTTTCAAGTTCAAATTGCTCTAGTTGTATTAGAATCGCTTGGTTATTGTGATGGTGAAGTCAGATAAAAAAAACAAATGTAATATAAACAAAAATATTGATTAAAATCCACTTTTATCGTATCAGCGAGACAGCTGCGTGCCGCATTTCATTAGTCTGTGTCTACATGCGTCATCGCCATATTGGAAAAAAACGATCCCCTAATGGGGCGGCGAGAGTTATGTAAGAGCTTTGTGATAACGGCGACAGTCAAATGGTCAGCCACAAAGGTAAACAAGGTATAAGTACGGTCGGCATTATCTTTGTTAGTTATAAATAGACACGGCTATAATATCGTAAACGTCTTTAGGATTTACTATCTTTTTTAAGCTAACATTAAACAAATTTATCGGCTACTAACTGTCTAACGTAACAGTAATATTAAAGTATCCGGTTTTCAAGGCGTGGGAGAGAATAAGCACTCGGTTGATTATAGAATTCTGTCATTTCGACCTTTTGTTGTATTTCCGCAAATGTGTGACAAAGTGGTTGGTATGTAGCTCATTATGGAAGGGTTTAGTTCGTCAACCGTTAGTTATTATAACGATTTTTTAATGCAAAATGAACTATAAAAGCGGCAGTCATGGTAAGACCCGGGAGCATGAAGTGAGCGCTCATTCTGACATTAACCATTACACTATACGCCATTACACTATAAGTAGAAGCGTGTCCGCTTGTGTGTGTGTGTGTGTGTGTGTGTGTGTGTGTGTGTGTGTGTGTGTGTGTGTGTGTGTGTGTGTCTGCGCGCGCGTGTGTGTTGTGTGTGCGCGCGCGTGTGTGTGTGTGTGTGTGTGTGTGTGTGTGTGTGTGTGTGTATCTGTGTGTGTGCGCGCGTGTGTCTCTCTCTCTCTCTCTCTCTCTCTCTCTCTCTCTCTCTCTCTCTCTCTCTCTCTCTGTGTGTGTGTGTGTGTGTGTGTGTGTGTGTGTGTGTGTGTGTGTGTGTGTGTGTGTGTGTGTGTGTGTGGGCGTTTGTATGTGTGTGTATGTGTGTGTGTGTGTGTGTGTGTGTGTGTGTGTGTGTGTGTGTGTGTGTGTATGTATGTATGTATGTATGTATGTGTCTGTATTTGTATATATGTGTGTGTGTGTGTGTGTGTGTCTGTGTGTGTGTGTGTGTGTGTGTGTGTCTGTCTGTCTGTCTGTCTGTCTGTGTGTGTGTGTGTGTGTGTGTGTGTGTGTGTGTGTGTGTGTGTGTGTGTGTGTGTGTGTGTGTGTGTGTGTGTGTGTGTGTGTGTGTGTGTGTGTGTGTGTGTGTGTGTGTGTCTGTGTTTGTATATGTGCGTGCGCGCGCGCGCGTGTGTCTGTTTGTCTGTGTCTGTGTGTGTGTGTGTGTGTGTGTGTGTGTGTGTGTGTGTGTGTGTGTGTGTGTCTGTCTGTCTGTGCGTGTGCGTGTGTGTGTGCGCGCGCGCGCGTGTGTGTCTGTGTGTCTGTGCGTGTGTGTCAACCAACGATACTTAGTCCAGTAAAATTGCCATAAGTGATTACATTAATTAGAGTAGTACTAATTTTTTGATATGTTTTATGGTTTGGTACAGATTTAAGTTTTCGGATTTCCACAACCACAGCGGGCGCCGCCATCTAAAAAAAATGTTAAATTTTCGGACGGCCTTATTTTTTCAAAAAAAGTTTCTAAAGTATTAGTGCGACAAAAAAATACTTGATGTTCTGCTGAATGACTTATGACCTGTATTTTTACCCAAAATTAAAGCGGGAACGAATTATTTCAGAAATTATGAAAACCAGAGAAAGAACACCAATCAGGATGAAGCTACTGTGTACTGGAGGCCTGAGCAGAATGTGCTAATCTAGTGAGCATTAGACCAGAGACACGTGAGCACTGCGAATCAGTAGAAGAGAGTATTGGTTTACGGGAGAATTACGAACTTGAGCCGCCTGGGTGGCTTAGTTGATAGCGTACTGGGCTTTCACCCCGAGGACCCGGGTTCGATTCCCGGCCAGGGCTTGTCATTTTCATACGCTATAAATCATCCCATCGTCTGCATTAGCCCAAGTGTGCACAATAGTCGGACGGTAAAAAAAAAATGTTCCGCAGGCGTAGACGGTTTGAAAGCCGGGAAAGAAGTTCGGGAATTTAGCGTGGATGTTTGTCGACGTCAGTAAGCCGATCTAGTTGTGTAATTCAGTTTCTGTGTTGTTAAAGCTATGACAAACCCGTAATAAGAATGTAAATATTAAAATATGTACATTTGATTAGCCTCCAGAGCCGGTAAAAAGGGTAGGAGTAGTAATGGAACATTTTTAATAATTTGGAACGAAATTAATGTTATTTATTTGATGTACCTACGTTGATTATTTCCTCGTTAGTCTAGATGTGTTTACTTGTAAGCCATCCGTAAATGATCTCTGCGATGAACCCCCGTGTTCACGGCCTTATAGAGTAAACAGAGTTAATGACAGTCAGTGACGAATTTACTGACAGTAAGTAAGAAATATTTAGTCTTCAGTTACTCATAAAACTGTCTAAAGTTATATAATTTAATTACCAAACTTATTATTATACATAACACAATTAATTACAGTAATCACATTTCTCGTTTGTATTCTTTGTCGTCAAACGTATAAATATTTCAGTATCAACAATGAAAATGTAATTAATATAGATTTATTTGTTATTATTAATATTCATCGTAAAGAATGGCAATAGATATAACCTCAGTTAAAATAACGTTATCGAAGTAGCAGCTGCGGTTCGAAATCAGCTGATTATGCAAATATCACAAAAAAACTAACCGTCTCTCCAGCATTCCTATTGCGTTACAATTTTCCCGTTGTAAAATAGACCGTACCGGCCTTTGTAAAACATCAGTGTTGCCAATTGGCGGATAATTTTGAAGCCTGCAAATAGTCATGAGGGCAACGAAAGGGTAATTTTGGTCTCACCGAGATGTACAAAAATTATCAAGAAAAATTATATACTTTAGGCTCGCATTTTTATATCACGTGGAGCCGCCTCGGTGGTCTAGTGGATAGCGTACTAGGCTTTCACGCCGAGGACCCGGGTTCGATTCCCGGCCAGGGCTTGGCATTTTCATACGCTAAATCATCCCATCGTCTGCATTAGCCCAAGTGTGCACAATAGTCGGACGTTAAAAAAAAAAAAAAAAAAAAAAAAAAATCACGTGAATTTTTTGGCTCGGTTACAACGCTTTGTGAACTCGGATACAACGCTGTTCACGGCCTTATAGAGTAAACGCAGTTAATGACAGTCGTGCTGGGTGCTTGAAAAGTTTCGGTGGTGATTGAAGCCCAAGCAAAGCGTAATACAGTAATTTAATCCTCTAGGTTGTACACTAGTGGACAGAACCTCGACAAGATAGTTTGACCCAGCGATGCGTGATTCCGAGATGTTTTTACAATCGAGACAATGGACCATCGTGCAACAAAACAATCGAGTCAACCATCGAATTCTAGTCGGGTTGAACAATCGAGATGTTTGACGATTGTTAGGACGTTCCAGACTGCTGATTGCGACTCAAGCTTTGGATGATCAAATTAGTCAAATAAATTTTAAGATTGAAAAAAAAATCCGCTTCATCACGCCAGCGAGCCAGTTGCGTGCGGTTTTTTCCGATCTGGGTCATAATAACTAGGAAGCGATAACGCTACTTGTTACAAGTAACCTTGATATGTATCTGCACGATACGGAATCATGCAGGATCGTGTTTCAGCCTGCTACTGAAGCAGACTGCACTGGAGATATATGGCAATCGGTAAAGACGTATGTTTGCACTCGGGTAGAACGAGACGTCGCCGTAAATCGAAAGTTGAAGGGCAAAGGACGCGTTGACTCCGGCGTAACCTTCGGATTTACTGACAGTGAGTAAGCACGTTGCTTCTTCGAGCCATCGTTGTGATGTTATCGATTTCTTTGTACTGCGCGTTTGGATTGGTCTAATACCGCGAAACGCGAGAAGCTAGGTCGTTGTACGCAAATGAGAGGAAGCTTAAGAGGATAACCCCTCTCCAGATGATCGGCGTGCTACCAAGTAACCAACAACTATTTATAAAAATACAACGGTTGTAAGAATGAACTATTTTTAAATGTTCTTTTTATGATGATTGCATTAAAGAATCGTTGTTTAAATTTGTTCATTTGATTTAGTTAGCGAATTTCCATTAAATGATCTATTGACGCATCGTCATGGTAAGACTCAGGACTCAGGACCTTGTAGTGAGCGCCGCTCTTGATTTCTAGAACGTGTTTTTGGAGGATCGTTAAAATTATACACTGTAAATGCAGTTTATGTAGACTACTATTATTTGTGCACAGGTGGTGCAAACTAGCTGCACCTGTTGAGAGGATTTAGACCTACCGGAGTCTAACAAACACACTTACGACTTTAACACTGTACACTAACACTTATATTTAGGGAAGCGATAATAGCCTCGATGTACTTTTCGCCTTAAAAAAAAAAAAAAAAAAAAAAATATTTGTGTGTTTATACGCTTACCGTTTGCGATATTAATATTTTGAACTTTCGAAATCCGTTAAAATTACTATTAATTTGACGGCGTTCAAGGTTAACTTTTGTATTATCAGTGCAATTTGATTGTTTAAAATTGTTAATTATTAGCAGATTTTAATGCTGTTATAATGGTGAACGTTTAAAAAAGAATCGGTAAGATCAAAAAAGTTACTTTTGGGAATTCGCTTCCTTAATGTCAGAGTGATATGAATGGATGTCAGTTCGTGAATTCTTAACGGAATCGGGAGCGGATCAACTTGTGATCAAATTACGTTTGGTCGTTCAATATTGGCTGATCTCCTGCTCTCTTAACTATGTTGAGATTTATCGCTAGCAGTCCTTCTGAAAATCACTGCGAGGAATCTACGAAGCTTTTAGCGGTCGCGTCGTATAATTTGTTAGCCGATTTATCGCTGGCAATCCGTTTAAAGATCACTGTGAGGAATCTACGAAGCTTTTAGCGGTCGCGTCGTATAATTTGTTGGCCGATTTATCGCTGGCAATCCGTTTAAAGATCACTGTGAGGAATCTACGAAGCTTTTAGCGGTCGCGTCGTATAATTTGTTGGCCGATTTATCGCTGGCAATCCGTTTAAAGATCACTGTGAGGAATCTACGAAGCTTTTAGCGGTCGCGTCGTATAATTTGTTGGCCGATTTATCGCTGGCAATCCGTTTAAAGATCACTGTGAGGAATCTACGAAGCTTTTAGCGGTCGCGTCGTATAATTTGTTAGCCGATTTATCGCTGGCAATCCGTTTAAAGATCACTGTGAGGAATCTATGAAATGTTTCTCGGTCGCGTGGTATAATAATTTGTTGGCCGACTTATCGTTGGAAATCCGTTTAAAGATCACTGCGTGGAATCTACGAAGCTTTTTCTCGGTCGCGTGATATAATTTGTTGGCCGATTTATCGCTGGCAATCCGTTTAAAGATCACTGTGAGGAATCTACGAAGCTTTTACGCGGACGCGTAGTATAATTTGTTGGCCGATTTATCGCTGGCAATCCGTTTAAAGATCACTGTGAGGAATCTACGAAGCTTTTACGCGGACGCGTAGTATAATTTGTTAGCCGATTTATCGCTGGCAATCCGTTTAAAGATCACTGTGAGGAATCTATGAAATGTTTCTCGGTCGCGTGGTATAATAATTTGTTGGCCGACTTATCGTTGGAAATCCGTTTAAAGATCACTGCGTGGAATCTACGAAGCTTTTTCTCGGTCGCGTGATATAATTTGTTGACCGATTTATCGCTGGCAATCCGTTTAAAGATCACTGTGAGGAATCTACGAAGCTTTTACGCGGACGCGTAGTGTAATTTGTTGGCCGATTTATCGCTGGCAATCCGTTTAAAGATCACTGTGAGGAATCTACGAAGCTTTTAGCGGTCGCGTCGTATAATTTGTTGGCCGATTTATCGCTGGCAATCCGTTTAAAGATCACTGTGAGGAATCTACGAAGCTTTTACGTGGACGAGTGGTATAATTTGTTGGCCGATTTATCGCTGGCAATCTGTTTAAAGATCACTGTGAGGAATCTATGAAATGTTTCGCGGACGCGTAGTATAATTTGTTGGCCGATTTATCGCTGGCAATCTGTTTGAAGATCTCTGTATGGAATCTACGAAATGTTTTCGCGGTCGCGTGGTATAATTTGTTGGGCGATTTCCAAAACGTTTCAATAATGCATCGTCATCGTTTGACCGTTGACTCTGCACGCTCGCGTTGGAGAGGTATTCAGAATAAATTGGCGTAATGTAACCCGTTGTCCGCATTTGTAATGTGTGGGAAAATAACAGATTAATGAACTTGGAACGTTCGTTGAATTTACTTATTTGGGATATCCCTGACGCGCAAGTGGTATCGTTAAGTCAGTGGCAGTAGGTAACCGGCATCGGTCGGTATCGGTTGTACGTAGGGATCGCATGCGATACGGTATTCGGTATCGATACAGTATCGAGAAAAAAATATCGATTTTTTTAACGTCCGACTATTGTGCACACTTAGGATAATGCAGACGATGGGATGATTTATAGCGTATGAAAATGCCAAGCCCTGGCCGGGAATCGAACCCGGGTCCTCGGGGTGAAAGCCCAGTACGCTATCAACTAGGCCACCGAGGCGGCGAAAAAAAGTAGGGAAATTTTTCAGTTTACTAAATCGTATTCAAGTTTTGTTAGATATCTTGATTTTTAAAAACCGTTTCCGTCAGCATTTCACCTACATTGCAAATACCATATTTTACGGACTATAAAATGGCATTAAAAATTAGATGCACCTTAATTTTTAAGCAGTTTTTTAAAAAATAACTTTCATTATTAGATTACAAAGTCAGACTAAAAAAAAAATTAGTTTATTTTTATTTTTTATTCCATTACACGACTATCTATTGTCGAAAAAATATCGATACTGCGGTAATATCGGATGAAGAGTATCGATACTGGCGATGTCGAAGTTTTTTGTTTCCGTAAAAAATAATATAATAATTAAACGTTACTGTTATTTATATTGGTTGAGGCCGCTTTGGTGGCCTAGTTGATAGCGTACTGGGCTTTCACCCCGAGGACCCAGGTTCGATTCCCGGCCAGGGCTTGGCATTTTCATACGCTATAAATCATCCCATCGTCTGCATTAGCCCAAGTGTGCACAATAGTCGGACGTTAAAAAAAAAAAAAAATGGTTGACATCTGCGATGTTTTAATAAAAAAATTGTTTCAGTAATGAGTTCAGGCATTTTAACCTAAAATCAGTGAAAATTACTTTTGTTTTAAAAATAAATCGCACAGACATCTGTGACTTATCCTTAATGGCGGATCCTAATTGCTTCTTTCAGTACAATCTGTTATACGATATTCTAATCGGCAACCATTATTTAACTATTTTCGATGTAGTTCCGTTGTCCGTTACGATAACGTTGTTACGAAAGGTTTTTTCTATTGTTGTTAAATTTGTAGATTCGCTAATGTCAGCCGATAAATGGATAACAAGAAATTGTGTGGATTTAGCTGATTACGCGGGTAAGTAGGTGTCGTTTGGAAAAGTGATACGGTCGAAGTAGAAAACGGTTATTTTGTGCGTCATAAGTGGTTCTGTTTTTAGCGTTCCGGATAATTTTCATCAATCACGTTCAAATAATATCCGCATGCTTGCTAAAAGTAGATTTGTTTTTGTGAGATTCGAAAAATTAAACGGTTTCTATATATAAACGGGTTTAAAAAAATAGACTTTCTAAATGCAAACCTGTGCTTATCGCGTCCCGTAGGGGGTGCAGATTAGCTGCACCTATTGAGAGGATTTATACGTCCCTCGCGGTACCCGAATCTAACACACGCTACACTTATAACACTACATTTAGGACTTTAACACTTTGTGTTTCCCCAATAATCCATCAATAAAATATTTCTTATTTCTCAATATATTCTTAATTTGAATATTTGAAATCATACTTGTAATATAGGGCCTATATTACAGTATCGAGAAAAAATATCGATTTTTTTTGTGTTTAACGTCCGACTATTGTGCACACTTAGGCTAATGCAGACGATGGGATGATTTATAGCGTATTCAGGATATATTTGTAGGATACTATAATATATCTACTTTAATAGGTATAATATTCTCATTAGTTATTTATGAATGGATAGTCAATTTTAGGATTTTATGAATAGTGTTATCATAACATACTTATTAAGGACTATACATAAAATATTCTTATACTATGCCTATTAAGGCAATATATTTATCCTTATAATATACTTATCAAGGGATTTACTCCCCGCAGGAGGGTGCAAACTAGCTGCACCTATTGAGAGGATATAGATGTCCCTCGCGCTACCCGAGTCTAACACACACTTACACTTACAACACTACATTTAGGACTTTAACACTTTGCACTCACACTTACATTTAGGGAGGCGATAATAGTCTGAATGTGCTTTTCGCCTTAAAAAAATATCGCAAACGATCTGTCGCCAACAACTGTCTAATATTTAAAATATCGTTTGCTATAATGTGCAACACAATACTGGCGGTCATCGTAGTAAGACCCGAACTTGAAATGAACTTCGGCCGTGACTGTCGATTAAGAGTTGCAACCATTGTGCCGGAGAGCCAGAGTTTCCAGTCCTGTACGGTTCCACGCTGAGTCTCTGAGAAATGGGGGTGGGAGGGACCATCTACCATCTAGCTGTACCGCTACCCCCACGAACCCAACAACAATTATCGTGTACCTGGAGGGTTCCCTTAGGGGGCGTAACACGAGTCCGTGGTAACAGTATGGTAGTAAACCACCTTAAGGCCTTGAATGGTAACGGGCCCGCCACCCTCCTCCAGGAGAAGAGCAACTGCGGCTTCGGTCCTCCTTCATGTGCCACCGGAGACTTAATGACACACTCCAGGTTCCCTACTTCGGCCGTGACTGTCGATTAAGAGTTGCAACTATTGGTGCCGGAGAGCCAGCGTTTCCAGTCCTGTACGGTTCCACGCTGAGTCTCTGAGAAATAGGGGCGGGAGGGACCATCTACCATCTAGCTGTACCGCTACCCCCACGAAACCAACAATTATCGTGTACCTGGAGGGTTCCCTTAGGGGGCGTTACACGAGTCCGTGGTAACAGTATGGTAGTAAACTACCTTAAGGCCTTGAATGATAACAGGCCCGCCACCCTCATCCAGGAGAAGAGCAACTGCGGCTTCGGTCCTCCTTCATGTGCCACCGGGGACTTAATGACACATTCCAGGTTCCCTACTTCGGCCGTGACAGCTGAAATAAGTTTGTTACTCATCAAAATCTGTTTCAGAACAGGAGCGTTGAGAGGTTCTGTAACCGCCATTTTGAAACGGTTACACTGTTGAATCAGTTTACGTGGCAAGTTTGATTTTGGAATAATAAGTTTTTGGTTTTATATAGTGGGAACTGATTAGTAAGGTATTCCAAATTCAAAATTAGGGACACGTTCCAAAATAAAGAGGTTAAAAATGGAAAGAAATTCACTAAATTTTTAAAAGTAAACGACAACTTTTTTGTAGCTAGAAATCATGAAATTTTTTTCAGTTTTTTCGAAATTTTAATGTTGACTCAAAAACTGTGTTAGAACAACTACTGGTCTACACTAATGGTGGGGCAGAAAACACCAAACTGTTAAAAAAACTGCTTTTCTATAAACGACAAACAAACTGCTTTTTCAAACGCAAACAAGCAGTTTGATATGGACTGGTTTATGATTTGTTAAACAAGGAACGGACTGTTCTATTCGAACGTTGCCACAAGCGCTGAAACTGTTTTCCTGCTGTTTGCCTGCTAACTGCTTTCCTTCTACCTGCTTTTATGCTTTTTCCCTTTATTCCAAAGTTGCTTGTTGCTTGTAGTGTAGTAAGAATTGTTTGGTCAATGCCAACGTTTATCTCTATTTTGTTGCGAGTTGTAGTAACAACCTCTCACATTTTGTAGATACAGAGTCTAATTTTATTTAAACATATTTTTTATATTCATTATGAATCATCAATATTTTTTAATCAACTAAAAATATTTTAAATCGTTTGCATTTTGGTAAATATGCAAAGGACTATTTAATTTTTAAGTAAAAAAAAGAATGCTTCTATTAGAAATTCATCGCATTTTGTACATAAAATGGCTTACATAATTATTACGTTTTGAGAATGTAATTTAATTATTAATACACTTGTAAGGATTATTTTTATCCTTTCTAAATGCTTTATGCCCAAAAACAGTTAAGGACATGGTGGTAATGGGAATGGAAAAGTAGTCTTAGAAAACTGAACGTATGTACTTTATGTTTTAGCTGCTAATACAACTTCGAGTTTCAGTTTTCTAAACCTGGTTTTTTCCAACTGTTTTAAAAAGCAGCTTTTTTCCTCAGCAAACAGTTTGTTGACGTTTTGTAAAAATAGCAGAAACGCCCACCTCTAGTCTACATTTCGTAGACGAGAAGAAGAGATGTTGACTCGAGAAATAGTGTATATGATGATCAGTTAAGTAGTCTGTATTGTTAGAAATCCATTGCCAACGTTCAGTGAAGGAGTCCTTAATAAAACGGCTTTAAAATTTGATATCACGTTAACCGACTGTAATGTTTTATGTGAAGTACAAAGTGTGTTGACATCTGGGTGAGTCACTTCTTGTCACATTTCGACCTTGACTGATAACACGTTGTTCTTGTATCACGTAGGTCTATTACGTGAACGTGCTCACGTCTGTGTATGTATTCTCGCCCCTTGTCCGCTTTACCGAAATTCCGTTGGCCAGAGTTTAATTTAGATTTTCTCCCAAACCGTAAATGTTGTTCAGTCAAATTTGAAACGATAAATTGAATATATGACAAAAATTTGAGCAAATTCTGTCGAACCGTTTTTGAGAAATTTGGCTAATTTTATTGTTTTTTGTCTGTTACTACAGTACCGGATAGTTTGTAAATGCTGTGTAGCCGATTCTTACGCTTCGTTTATCTGGTTTGGAGTAAATTTGATCAAAATCGTTGAAGCCGATTCAGAAAATCCTATTTTTAAAAAAAAAAAATTAACCAAAAAGGACCTCACATTTGAAAGCAGCACAGCATTTGAGCAAATTAGAAAAAAACATGCTAAATTTTTTCTGTGACGATCTTAGACAGATAGGAATCCAAGAAAACTCTTTCTTTGGACACTCAAGAAAGATGGATTCATAAAAAAAAATTCAAGATCGATTTTTTTCTCAGTGTATTTCTTATAGGGAGAAAGTCAAAATCATTTAATTGTTTAGTATGTACTGTTTAACTAGTGCGTACTATCGATAATCAAGCGAGACATCTAGGCACTTCGATTTTGGTTTATTTGCGAATTTTCGTTAAACAATAAGCCATCATGGTAAGGCTCAAACCCGGAAATTTAAATGGAATATGTAATCATTCTAACGTTCGCCATTTTTGTCCGATTCGATTCAGACTGAGCACAACAATCGATTTAGTAGCCAATTCGAATAGTTCGTTACCTAGGGAAATCCGTTCCACAGTTTCAAAATGGCTGGCATTCCAGATTAAAAAAAAGTACAAGTGTGGAACTCGGGGAATCGCAGACAGAAGCGAAGCTTTTGTTATTATCGTTGCTGAATTGGTTTGAAGATATGTTTACAAATATCTTGTTTTGTTTAAATAAATAAATACGTGAACCTAGCTTGGATATTATTTACTGCAGTTGTAGTAAAAGATCAGTTGTTTTATATTAATTCGAACGGTCAGCTGATTTCATTGAACAGCTGATAGGCTGTAATAAGTTTCAGGTTATGTTGTTAAAAACTAGCACTATTAACAACAATTATTATAAACGTTTATATTCATTTCGAATGTATTATAAACGGTTACAACGTGCACTTGTTCTTCAACTAAGGAAAAATACCGAAACCAAAGCAACACAACGTTTTCGTATAATACGCGTGTACTGTTATCGAAAAGGAGGAAGAAAAAAAGAGACAAAAATAGATAGACGAAATTCGTTCGCTCGTTCGTTTCATATTTCCGTTACATTGTTCCGTTGGCCAGAAATATTGAAACGAACGAGTAAATGAGTTTCGTCTGTATTTCTGTCTCTTTTTCTCCCTTTTCTTTACTTTTTCAAGATAGTAAAAAAGTATTATTTTATATTTTATTTTTCAAGTAAAGAAAAATAGCGAAACCAAAGCAACACAACATTTTTATATAATACGCGTGTACTGTTATCGAAAAGGAGGAAGAAAAAAAAGTAAAGGGACGAAATTCGTTCGCTCGTTCGTTTCATATTTCCGTTACATTTCCCCGTTCGGGACACTCCTCTAGCCAAAGGTAACATTAAAACCTTCCCATCCAAAGTCATAATTATTTACCTTAATTTTTTTTAAATTAGCGTTAATCCACATAAATTAGCGTTTTATATTTTGAAATTCCATGAAAAATTTCGAAAATAAATTTGGTAGCGGTTAGGGTTTTTTCGTATTTCCAGTGCAATTTGGAAGGTTTAATGTGATAATTTAAATCGGTTTCATTTAAAATGTGGAGCAGTTATCGATTCTGGTTATAGCTTGGACGAGTTCGTTAGCGAAACCCGTACAGCCGTTTCAAAATGGCGGCCATTTCAAATAATTTTTCTAATATTACCAATTGAAAATCTCGTACCGTTGTAATCAGCGTTAAAATCTGTGTAAATTAACATTTTGAATTTTCAAATTCTATTTAAAGGTACCTGTAACCTAAGCATACCTGACGGCGGTCAGGGTTCATTTTTGAATGTAATTTGAAAATGTAAAATAAAGTAATAGTTGTAAATTGGCTTGTGTCATATCGGCAAAGCTGTTTGTCGTGATTTGAATTGTGTCACAACACAATAGGTGACTGGCGCGAAGTGAATCTACGTGAAATCGCTCACGTATCACGTTTTGTTTACATAGCCACTGTTTAGACGCTATCACGTAGATTGGCAGCACCATTCTTTTTTTTAGAACGTTCGTTATACACGTACCTTAATGTTTTTGCGCTAGCGTGTGCCTGTGACTGGCGCGAAGTGAATCTACGTGAAATCGCTCACGTATCACGTTCTGTTTACATAGCCAGTGTTTAGACGCTATCACGTAGATTGGCAGCACCATTCTTTTTTTTAGAACATTCGTTATACACGTACCTTAATGTTTTTGCGCTAGCGTGTGTCTGGGACTGGCGCGAAGTGAATCTACGTGAAATCGCTCACGTATCACGTTTTGTTTACATAGCCAGTGTTTAGACGCTATCACGTAGATTGGCAGCACCATTCTTTTTTTAGAACGTTCGTTGTACACGTACCTTAATGTTTTTGCGCTAGCGTGTGTCTGGGACTGGCGCGAAGTGAATCTACGTGAAATCGCTCACGTATCACGTTTTGTTTACATAGCCAGTGTTTAGACGCTATCACGTAGATTGGCAGCACCATTCTTTTTTTAGAACGTTCGTTGTACACGTACCTTAATGTTTTTGCGCTAGCGTGTGTCTGGGACTGGCGCGAAGTGAATCTACGTGAAATCGCTCACGTATCACTTTCTGTTTACATAGCCAGTGTTTAGACGCTATCACGTAGATTGGCAGCACCATTCTTTTTTTAGAACGTTCGTTGTACACGTACCTTAATGTTTTTGCGCTAGCGTGTGTCTGGGACTGGCGCGAAGTGAATCTACGTGAAATAGCTCACGTATCACTTTCTGTTTACATAGCCAGTGTTTAGACGCTATCACGTAGATTGGCAGCACCATTCTTTTTTTAGAACGTTCGTTGTACACGTACCTTAATGTTTTTGCGCTAGCGTGTGTCTGGGACTGGCGCGAAGTGAATCTACGTGAAATCGCTCACGTATCACTTTCTGTTTACATAGCCAGTGTTTAGACGCTATCACGTAGATTGGCAGCATCATTCTTTAGAACGTTCGTTATACACGTACCTTAATGTTTCTGCGCTAGCGTGTGTCTGTCCCAGCGGAATGGCGGGGCGTATTAATCTGTACGTTTTTACAGAATATGTAAATTTTCGTATTGCGTAAAATTTAACATCGCTTATCGTTATGGTCTGGCTCAGGAAAGAAAACACCTGAGTTTGGAACGTTATAACTTAACAGTCGGTTATTGTACAGGCGTTTCGGATATACCAAATTAAAGTGTGTTCTTTTGTCAGTAAATCTGTGTTAATTACGTTAGGAAATTTTCAAACGTCGATTTTATACTGGGTGGGGCATTCAAACCGCACGATTCTAAGTATTAAAAACACACACACACAGAAACAGTTTTTTAGTCATATATTGCAACAAATCTTAAGAAAATAAATTGAAATTTTAATTCAAACAGAAAAAAAATGTTTATTTTTTGAATATGACTCCAGTAAGGTGGTGACCACCATTTTGAACACAATGTCTAAGTCTCATACACACGTTTTAGCATCGCCGGTGTTATCGCACGAACTTCTTGTTCAATCCGAACTTTCAAATCCTGTACCGTTGTTGGACGAGTCTCAAAAACCTTCGACTTGAGATGTCCCCATAGAAAGTAATCGCAAGAGCTCAGATCGAGCAATCGTGGGGGCCATTGAATATCTCCATTCCTACTGATCAAGCGGTTCGGAAAAATGTTTCTCAGAAGGCCCAGTGACGCTCTGGCTGTACGACTGGTTGCTCCGTCTTGTTGGAAGTAAGTGTTTTCGTTCACAGGAAATCGTCGTAATTCTGGAATGAGAAAGTTTTCCAGCATTTGAACATAGCGAGCAGATGTTATTGTTGGAGCACGGCTGTCATCATCCTCGAAACAATACGGGCCAATTATTCCGTTCGAAGAGATTGCACACCAGTCACTTTGGCTGAATGGAGAGGCCGTTCGTAAAGTTCTTGATTATTGACAGCAGCCCAATAGCGAAAATTTTGTCTAGTAACATATCCGCTGTGGTAAAAATGAGCCGGAGAGAGGGTACCGCGAGGGACGTCTAAATCCTCTCAATAGGCGCAGCTAGTTTGCACCCCCCCTGCGGGGCACTTGAAAACAAACTTATTGCATCAGTAAAAAAAAACGCATTTAAAAGATAAATACACATGAATATATAATTGTGTTGTCTTGATAGTAACCAAGGACATGTTAGTCTTTATGTTTTACATAAAGAGGCAATGTTGAAAAATAGGCTGCAGCCTCCCGCTGGCAAAATCTTTCAAATGATTGACATCCGCATATTTTTCACGTTAGATCGGAATGAGATCCAAAATTTAAAAAGTAGTTTCAATCATAAGTAGTTTAAAGATTAC